>JAQZBX010070441.1:0-15411 GCA_029593785.1 Cabassous unicinctus
CAGCTGTAGGCTGACAGTGGGCTCGTCTCTCTTCCAGGGACTTGTTTTTTTCTGGACTTAGCTGCTCTGGTCTCTTCACAAGGTCAGCTGTAAACTCTCAGGAGAATGCCTCATCTCCCTTCCCAGGGTCTCTGCTGTGTCTATGGAGCTGTCTCTCTTCCTCTATGTATCTTCTCTGTATATCTACTTCTGTGTGTCTCCTTGATTGTCTGTTTATATAGCTCACATAGGGGGCGGGGACTCAAACTGAGTCACCCTAATGCTCAAATCAAAGCCCTAATCTTAATATAATTTAATCAAAGCATCTCAGCTGAATCTAATACAATCAAAGGGTATCACATCTAGAGGAACAGACCAGTTTACAAACATAATCAAATATCTTTTTTGGAACTCATAAGTAATAGCAAACTGCTACAGTACCCTACTATAGAAATATAATAAGTATTTTTGAATGAATAAGATATATATAATGAATATATAAATTATATTTATCTATGTAAAGAAACAAAATAATATAATATATAATTACAATATAATTTATTATATCTATCTATCTACATGTATATATAGTTTTTACATGTTTATCTTTTACATTCTAGAGTTTCCTGCTTAAATCTCAAACCTTGCTTTTATTAACTCTAGATGTTTAAAGATTATACCCACATTTAGACCGATTGCTAATTTTAAATTAAATAAGAATTTTATAATTGAAGTTTTGTGTCATTAAAACGTACATCAATATGATTCACTTTTTTAAAAGTGAAAAGTTAAAATTAAAAGCTTGTTAACCATTAAAAAAAAATTATGGGATGCAGCAAAGCCAGTGCTAAGAGGGAAATTTATAGCCCTAATGCCTACATTAAAAAAGAAAAAAGAGACAAAACCAAATCCCACAGCTGCAAGAAGTAGAAAAAGAACAGCAACCTAATCCCAAACCAAGCAGAAGGAAAGAAACAACAAGGATTAGAACAGAAATAAAGGAATTTGAGAAGCAAAAAAACAATATAGAGAATCAAAAAGAAGCAAAAGTTGGTGCTCTGAGAAGATCAACAAAATTGACAAACTCTTGGGGAGCGAGTGTGGTTCAAGTGGTTGAGCACACGCCTCCCACATGGGAGGTCCGGGGTTTGGTTCCTGGTGCCTCCTGAGAAAACAAAAACCAAAACAATAAGTAAAACAGGTGAAAAAGCCAACTCAGGGCAGCCGATATGGCTCAGTGGTTGAGTGCTGGCTTCTCACATATGAGATCCCAGGTTCAATGCCCAGTTCCTGGTTCCTCAAATAAAAAAAAAAAAAAAAGATAAAACCTTAGCTAAAATGACAAAGAAAAAAAATGGATGATGCAAATAAATAAACAAGAGGGTGGCCATTACTGACCTCTCAGAAATAAAAAGGATCATAAGGATACTATGAACAACTGTAAAGCCAACAAAGTAGAAAAATTAGATGAAATGGACAAATTCTTAGTAACACACAAACAATCTAGACTGATCTTAGAAGAAATAAAAGACCCCAAGAGATAAACTACAAGTAAAGAGATTGAATCTGTCATCATAAGCTCCCAAAAAAGAAAAGCCCAGAACCAGATAGCTTCAGGGGTGAATTCTATGAATCACTGTGAGAATTAATACCAATCCTACTCAAACTCTTGCAAAAAAACTGAAGAGAAAGGAATACTACCTAACTCATTCTATGAAGCCAACATCACACTAACACCATTGCCAGATAAATACACTATAAAGAAATTACAGACCAACTTCTCTAACAAATATAGATGCAAAAATGCTCAACAAAATACTTGCAAATCAAATCCAATAACACGTTAAAAGAATTATATACCATGATCACCTAGGTTTTATCCCAGGTATGCAAGGGTAGTTCAACACAAGAACATCTATTAATGAAATACACCTCCTTAACAAATCAAAGGGAAAAAACCTCCATGATCATTTAGACTGACAAAGAAAAGGCATTTGAAAAAATCGAGCATCCCTTCTTGATAAATACACTTCAAAAGACAGGAATAGAAGGAAAGTAAATCAACATGATAAAGGGTGTATTCGAAAAACCAACAGCTGACATCATATACAGTAGTCAAAGACTGAAAGCTTCCCCTCTAAGTTCAGGAAAAAGACAAGGATACCCACTGTCATCACTGTTGTTCAACACTGTGCTATAAGTTCTACCTAGAGTAAAGAAAAGGCATCCAAATTGGAAAGGAAGAAATAAAAACTTACCCTAACTGCAAATTACATGATCCTATATATAGAAAGTCCCGAAAAATCTACAACAAAGCTATAGAACAAATATACAAGTTCACCAAAATGGCAGGATACAAGATCAACATGCAAAAATCAGTAGTTTCTATACACTAGTAACGAGCAATGTCAGGAAGAAATCAAGAAAAAACTTCCAAGTTACAGTATCAACTAAAAGATCAAATATCAGAAATAAACTTAACCAATTATGTATAGGACTTATATGCAAAAACTACAAAACATTGCTAAGAGAAATCAAAGAAGACCCAAATGAATGGAAGGATCTTCCGTGTTCATGGATTTGAAGACAACACATCATTAAGATGTCGATTTTCCCCAAAATCATTTACAGATTGACTCCAATCCCAATCAAAATTCAAACAGGGGAATATGTAGCTCAAGTAGCTGAGTGCCTTCTTCCCATGTACAGGGTCCTGGGTTTGATCTCCGCTACCTCCTAAAAACAAACAAAAATGCCAACTCTCATTGGGGAGTGAATATGTATCAGTGGATGAGTGACTGCTTCTCCATGTGCAAGGTCCTGGGTTCAATCCCTGGTACCTCCTAAAAAAAAAAAATGAAGAAGAAAAAATAATTCAAACAGCCTACTTTGCAGAAATGGAAAAGCCAACTGTTAAATTTCTTTGTAGGAGTAAGGAGCATTGTATGGCCAGAAACTTCTTCAAAAAGAAGAACAAAGTTGGAGGAATCACATTTCCTGATTTTCAAAGCATATTACAAAGCTACAGTGGTCAAAAGAACATGGTACTGGCAGAAAGACAGATATATTGACCATGGAATCGAATTGAGATTTCAGAAATAGACCATCACATCTATGGCCAATTTATATTTGACAAGGCTGCTAAAAGAATCAAAGAGGACCCCTATTATCTCACACCTTATACAAAAATTAACTCAAAGTGGATCAAAGACCTAAAGAGAAGAACTTGGACAATAAAACTACACAAAAATGTAGATGTTGTGGTAGGTAATGGTTTCTTAAACTTTACACCCAAAGAACAAGCAAAGAAAGAAAAAAAAAAAAGATAAATGGGACCTCCTCAACATTAAAAACTTTTGTGCTTCAAAAGAATTTGTCAAGAAACTGAAAAGGCAACTTATTCAATGGGAGAAAATATTTGGAAATCACACACCTAGTAAGAATTTAATATCCAGGATATATAAAGAAATCTTACAACTCAACTATAAAAAGACAAACAATCCAATTTAAAAATAGTCAAGAGACTTGAGCAGACATTTTTACAAAAAGGAAATACAAACAGCTAAATAGCACAGGAAAGGATGCTCAACATCACCAGCTATTAGGGAAATGCAAAACAAGACCACCATGAGGTGCCATTTCACACCTACTAGAATGGCCACTATTGAAAAAACAGAAAACTACAAGTGTTGGAGAGGATGTGGACAAATAGGAACACTCATTCACTCCTGGTAGAATGTAAAATGGTTCGGCCATTGTGGAAGACAGTTTGCCTATTCCTTAGGAAGTCAGGTATAGAATTGCCATATGATCCGGCAATCCTGTTACTAGGTGTATACCCAGAATAACAGAAAGCAGGGACTTGAAGAGACAATTGCACACTGATGTTCACAGTGGCATTATTTACAACTGCCAAAATATGGAAGCAATATAAGTGTCCATCAATGGATGAATGGATAAAAAAAATGTAGGTATATTCATACAGTGGAATATTATTCATCAGCAAGACAAAATGATGCATGTGATATAACATGTGTAAACGTTAAGGACATTACATTGAGTGAAATAAGCCAGACACGAAAGGAAAAAATATTGTACTATCTCACTGATACGAACTAATTAGAATACGCAAAATCATAGTTAAAATATAGAATATAGGTTACCAGGGGATAGAATGGAGGTAGAGAATGGGGAGCTGATGCTTAATTAGTGCAGAATTTCTCATTAAGTTGTTTGTAAATGTTAAAAGTGATGGTAGCACATTATTCGGAGTATAATTAACAGTGCTGAATAATATTTGTAAGTTTGGTGGAAAAGGGAAGTTTTGGGTCATGCATGTTACTAGAAGGAAAGTTAGATGACAAAACATGGGACTGTATAACACAGTGAATCCTGTTGTGAACAATGGACTGTGGTTAATAATACAAATATAAGAATGTTCTTTCATGAATTATAACAAATGTATAACACTATAACAAGTGTTAACAATGGGGTGGTGGTATATGGGTGAAAATACACCTAATTTAAACTATGGACTATGGTTGACAGTAATATTTTAATATTCTTTCATCACTTGTATAAAGGTACCACACTAATGCAAACTGTCAACAATAGATAAGGGATATGGGAACACTGTATTTTTTTGCATGACTTTTCTGTAAACCTACAACTTCTCTAATTTAAAAAAAAAAAAGAGGCATTGAGTGGATTCATTTAAGCGGAGGTAACCAGCTTCTGAAGGGTAGTGGATTGAACTGGAAATAGTTTAAACCATATCGGAGCACATGCAGAAAAAATGGAAAAATTTAAAATATAAGTACCTAAGTACTTTATTGTCTTCTCAATAAGAACTGAAATTTATATTTGCGTGGAATTCAAGTTCATCTTATAAATTCCTTGTTTTTAATGGAGCATTTTCACCTGAATATGGTTGCAAATATTACTAGAAAAATGTTTGAGAAATGCACACCTATGCTAATATACAGGAAATTAGTTTTGTTTTGTTTTGTTTTTTTATTAAAAATACATGCAATGTTGGTGTTTATGACTATTTACATATTTCAATGTAGGAATTTTCCATAGAGCATCACATATTCTAAGGAAATGGATCTCAAATGCTTCTGTGCACTGAAATTAGCTTGGAGCTTAAAAATATTCTAGTGCCTGGGTCTCAAAATGAGCTTCAGATTTAATTGTTATTGGGTGTAGCTTGGGTATTCACAGTTTGAAAAGTCCTCAGATGATTTCAATAGCCATCAAATTTTGAGGACCACTTCTCCAAGGAGATTAGAATCCAAACAGATCCCTGGTACTTGTACAAATACAAAAATTGGCTCTTAATGGGTCAAGGACCTAAACACACAAAATGAACTATTAAAAACTCCTGGAATAAAACGTAGGGGGAAAACTTTATAACCTTGGATTTGGTAGTGATTTCTTAGATAGGAGAGCAAAACCACAAGCAACAAAAGAAAAAAAATAGATAAAACTGACACTGTCAAAATTTTAAATTTTGTACATCAAGGAACCAGTATCAAGAAGGTGAAAAGAAAACTACGAGAATGGAAGGAAATAATCTCAAACCATGTATCTGATAAAGGTTTACTATTCAGATTATATAAATTATATCTGTAACTCAACAAGAAAAAGACAAATAACCCAATTTAAAAATGGTCAAATGAGTTGAATAGACATTTCTCCAAAGAAGATAATAAATTTGACAAATAAGCAAATGAAAAGATGCTCCTTATCAGTGCTCATAAGGGAAATGCAAATCAAAACAACAAGCTACCACATCCCATGCACTATAAAGCTATACTATTTTTTTTTTTTAAAGCAGAAAATAATAAATGTAGGCAAGAATGCAGAAAAATAGGAACACTTATACATTGTTGATAGCACTTTGGAATGGTGCAACCTCTGTGGAAATCAGGATGGCAGTTCCTTAGAATATTGAAAATAGAATTGCCATAGGACCTGGCAATACCACCTTCTTGGCATATACCTAAGAGAACTGAAGGCAAAAACTCAAGGAGATATTTGTATACCAACATGATTTACAATAGCAGCACTATTCACAATAGCCAAAAGGTGGAAGCAAACCAAGTGTCCATCAACAGATGAAAGAATAATCAAAATGCAGTATATACACGTGTGGTAGATTGAGGCTTTTATGGATCCCCAAAAAATCATGTCCTTAGGGCTAGTCCATTCCTTTGAGTGTGAATCTATTGTGGGAGGGACCTTTTGATTAGGTTACTTCAATTAAGGAATGGCCAGCATGGGTCTTAATCCTCTTACTGCAGTCCTTTAAAAATGGGATGAATACACAAAGAGAAATCCACAGAAGCTGTGAGAGAATGACACAGAATCAAGAAGCTGAAAGCAACAAAACCCAGGAGAGGAGGTTGAGACCAGTAGACAGATGCCACCATGTGACAGAAGAGTTCATGATTGCCAGCAGCCAGTCTTTGGGGAGAAAATATCACTTGATACCTTGATTTGGACATTCTGATGACCTGAAAACTGTTAAGTTTGTAAGTCAATAAATGCCACTGTAAAATCCAACCTATTTCTGGTATATTGCCTTCAGCAGCTTAGCAAACTAAAACAAATTTTGGTTACAGGAAAGGGGGGTGCTGTGATTATAAATGTCAAAAACGTGGATAAGGTTTCATAAATGGGTAATGCATAGATTCTGGAAGATCTGTGAGGTGATTGATAGAAAAGGCCTAGTTTGAAGAGACTGTTGGTAGAAATATGGATGGTAAAGGTATTTCTGCTTAGGCCTTAGAAATGATGAATGTGTCACTGCAAACTGGAAGAAAGGCAACCCTTGTTTTAAAGTGGCAGGGAACTTGGCACAATTGTAGTTCTGATGTGAAACGGAAGGCAGAACTTGAAAATGATGAGCTTGGCTATTTAGCTGAGATTTCCAAATTAAATGTGGAAAGTGGCCTGGTTTCCTCCTTGCAGATTATAGTAAAATGCAAGAGGCAAGAGATAAGCTGAGAACTGTACTCTTGGGTACAAAGAAACCAGAAACTGATGGTTTGGAAAATTCTAAGCTTCCAGAAAACAAGTCCCCAGAGAATAGTGCCCTGTGTGAGGATTTAACTGAACATGGAACCAGTTGGCCCTTTCCTTCCAAGTCAGGATGGGAAATGCAGTTATCCAGAAAGGATTGTGGAAGGTCTTACAGTCTGACAGTTGAGAATCCTGTGTGCTAAATGATGAACTTACAAGTTTTTTTTAATGATATCTGTTTGAATAGAACCACTGCCAACCTGGACTAAAGGAATAGAAAAGGGAAGATTGACAGAAAAATGACCATGGAAACTGATGTATGGGCCAAGGACATCTTCTCTGGCCAAGAAAGCTAGCCCATACACGTGGGGAAAGGGTGAGTATGCCCCAACAGTTGAAAAGGGTGGGCCTTTCACCCTATTGTTCAGGAACAGTGCTGCCACCCCAGTC
This sequence comes from Cabassous unicinctus, assembly GCA_029593785.1. Classification (NCBI taxonomy): domain Eukaryota; kingdom Metazoa; phylum Chordata; class Mammalia; order Cingulata; family Chlamyphoridae; genus Cabassous; species Cabassous unicinctus. Next base: position 7,456 of record JAQZBX010070441.1, read on the forward strand.
TTCGGAGAGGTGGAGCACATTCTCCGGGGATTGGGGAGAGTCTAGCCACCACGCCACTGTTTAAGGGTCTTGAGCCTGTGTCCCAGGGACTGCAGAGAGTCTGGCGACCAACCCAGTGCCTTCAGAGGTTGTAGCCTAGAGTTCAGCTACAACCACAATGTTGCTTGATGAGGGTGGAGCTGAGAGCAGGGCTGCTAGGCAAGCAACTTGCAAAGGGTTGCCTTTGCAACTTGCAAAGGCTGCTGTTCCATAAGGCACAGAGGAGAATCCCATAGTTGACTCTCAAACCTTGAAATCTAATGGAATATGCCCTGCAGTTTTTCAGAACTGTTTGGGACCCGTGACTCCTGTTTTCCTTCCAATTTCTCCCTATACGAATGGGAATATTTATTCTATGACTGTTCCTCCTTTGTATATTGGAAACATAAAACTTGTCCTAAAGTTTAACAGGTCCACAGCGAGAGGGGAATTGTGACCCAGGACAGACCTATAAATGATTTTGATGAGACTTTGTACTAAATACTGTTACTGAAATGATTTGAAATTTTGAAGTATTGTGAAGGAATGAAAATATCTGCATATGGAAAGAACAGGTCTGTTTGGGGTCCAGAGGGTAGTTTGAGGCTTGTATGGGCACCAGAAAAATCATGTCCTTAGGGTTAGCCCATTTCTGGAGCGTGAACCTATTGTAGGTGGGATTTTTTGATTAGGTTACTTCAATTACAGAATGGCCAGGGTAGGACTTAACCCTCTTACTGAAGTCCTTTAAAAATGGGATGAATACACAGAGAGAAACTCACAGAAGCTGAGAGAGAAAGCCACAGAACGAAGAAGCTGAAAGCAACAAAACCTGGGAGAGGAGGTTGAGACAAGCAGATGCCACCATGTGACAGAGGAGTTCAGGATCACCAGCAGCTGGTCTTCAGGGAGAAAGCATTGCCTGGTGATACCCTGATATGGACATTTTCATGGCCTCAGAACTGTAAGCTTGTGAGTTAATAAATCCCCATTTTAAAAGCAAAACCATTTCTGGTATATTGCCTTCAGGAGCTTAGCAAACTAAACTAAACTAAAATACCATTCAATCATAAAATTGAATGAAATTCTGATGCATACAGCAACATGGATAAACCTTGAAGACACCAGGTTCAATGAAATAAACCAGAAGCAGAAGGACAATTATTGATTTCGTGTATATGAAATACTTAGAAGAACCAAACTTCATAGAGACAGATAGTAATTTCAGATTACCAAGGACAGGGGTGGGTGGGAAAAAGGAATTACAGTTTAGTGGTAAGTAGTTTCTATTTGAGGAGATGAAAAATGAGGAGTAAAGTCAGTGATGGTGCAGAACATTGTGAATATAATTAATACTCACAATGCTAATGCAATGTTACTTAATTAGGGATGGACTGATGGACATGGAGATGCTCCACATAGATACCCCTTAAAAGAAGAATTTCTTGCCCATATCCTCAGTGTGCTATCCTTTAGCTGTTGGGATATGTGGGGATTGCCTCTGCAGAGATCCACATTCCACAAGGTCACACCCTCCCCAGGGTGGCTGTCATCCAATTAGTAGAGGAAGGATTATATATGCTGGTCATTCTGGTTCAGTGGAAGACACATAAAATGGGCCATAGTTACAAAGTTCTCTGTATGGCTGGATAAAGCTATAAGGCTGCACTGAGTTTGCTTTTTTTCCCTCTGCCCAGTATTGCTTTCTCTCCTCTCCTTTCCACAAGGTAGATCTCAAGAGGACTTCTGAATAAATATTTCCTCACAATAAACTCTAACTCAAAAACTGCTTTCTGGGAACTTAACCTGTGATAGCAGTCAAAACTGTGAAGGAAAGGGGGCATCAAAATCAGGAACTAATCCAATTCTGCTGAGGCTAAAATAAGATGAAGAATGAAAAATCTCATGAGATTTTTATATGGATGAGAATATTAGTATTATCACCAAGACATCCATGAATTAATGGAAATAAAAAATAGATTAGAGAGGGTAAGAATAGAGTGAGAAGAGAAATGCTGATGAATGGACTCTACTCACAATTTGTTTTGAAAAGGAGATGAGACCAGGCATCTGGAAATAAAAGATACAAAATATTTTAATTTTTTTCAAATTTTAGTATGGCAGATACTAAAACATGCTTAAATTCTAAAAGGATGGATCAGATTGAAATGGAGCAGTTTTACTACAACGTAAAGTATAATCCATGTTTAGTGGCAATGCTCCAAAACGTGTTCATCAATTGCAATGAATGTACCACACTGATGAGGGATGTTGTTAATGGGGGTTAAATGTGGGTGGTGTGGGGAGCAGGGCATATGGGAATCCCCTATATTTTTTATGTAACATTTAAGTAATCTGAACATCTTTTTTTTTTTTTAATTAAAAATTAAAAAATGGAGTTTTAGATGCCATATATAATTCATAAATAATTATGTAAAACCCATTATAGCACAGGAAGGAATAGGTCTCAAAAACAGAGATAAAGAACAGAACAGAAATTAAAGATATTACCTCATATGTTAAGGAAGATAGCATAAGCATGGAAGTGAATGCAGGAATACTTTCAAATTTAATGGTAAAACATAGCTACCTTGTAAATTATCTATTTCAGTTTTGAAGCAGGTTTCAAAGGATCTACTGAGGTGAGAGGAAGGCAAGACCAGTGAAGATTCAGAGGTCGTGGCAAAGGTTTAAAAAAATATTTATCAAGTATAGGAGATGGAACTGACCTGCAAAACCTAATAAGAATGCCTGGAATTAATGAGAAATGCCCCAAATGGTCTGGTGTCAAAGCCTCAGATCCAGTGGAATACTTGCTATGTACCCTAGTAAAAGTGTTTCTTCCTGGGAACCAGGAATTTTAACTTGGAAGGCCCTATCTCTGTCCATCTATCTTTAACATGGACAGCTCTGGCATGGAAACTTTCAACATGACACTCAGAAAGCCTCAACAATAGGTAGCTGTAGCAAGGAGCTGGCAGTCATCTAATTCTTAGACTTACAACAAATAGTCATGTTTCCAAAAACCAAAGGGATTTTAAGACTGAGGGTGGGTCTGTGCTTTGCAATAATGAAAGCACTAGCCACAAGTAATTATTAAATTTACATTAAAGTTAATTAAAATAAAATTATGTATCTTGCCATAACTTAGAAAATTGTGTGGGAGAGAGTATAAACTACAATGTAAACTTTAATCCATGCTCAGTGGCAATGCTCAAAAATGTGTTCATCACTTTCAATGAATGTACCTCACTAATGAAAGATGTTGTTAATGTGGGAAAATGTGGAAGGTGTGGGAAGCGGGGCATATGGGAATCACCTATATTTTTTATGTGACATTTGTATAATCTAAGTATCTTTTAAAAAATTTAAAAAATTAAATTAAAAAATAAAATAAAAAATGAAATAAAACAAAACATTTAGTTCCTCAGCAGCACTAGTCAAATTGCAAGCGCTCAATAGCCACATGTGGCTCGTGGCTTCTGTAATGGACTGTGCAGTTATAGAACACTATTGTCACTGAAGAAAGTACTATTAGGTACATTGTTTTGGATCTTAAGTATTACTTCTATTTTTTCTGTTTCTAAATAATTTATTTTTTCTTCTCTTAATTCTCTTCTATACCTTTCCTCAACTGATGTTTACATTGTATTTCTTTTAACTTAAGATAGGCACATATATCATTTAGTTTACTTATTTATTTTAATTAATGTATTTTTCACAATATAAGGCAAAGACTTTTCCTATGAATACTGCTTTAGCTTTGTGCCATTGGTATTTTTATGTAATGTACTCAAATATTGTTTCTCATACATGTAATTCTATTTTTATAAAGGTTATTTAAAAGAGGTTTCTCCACTTAAACATTACTTCCTTCTGAATAGGGAATGCTGATTACTCCTTTCAAGTCTTTGAGGACTTTTCTATTCTACTGTATGAATTATTTGTTTGCAGGATCCATGAGCTCTTTAAAAATAAATTTTCCTTTCAGGATGTAGAGCTTTCATCTACAAGTTTGTTGAGTAATTGTGGAATTCCACCTAACTTCAACATTGCTGAATTTCTTTGGATTTACTGGATGTTGAACATCAAGAAAGGCTGGGTATTTTTTTGTTTATTATTTTTATTCCCCCCCACCCTGAGATGGCTCCCTCTTCTGTCTGCTCATTCTCTGCTCTTCTTTAGGAGGCACCAGGAACCAAACCTAGGACTTAACATGTGGGAGGCAGTCGCCCAATTGCTTGAGCCACATCCACTCCTCAAGGTTGGGTTTTGATATACAATCCAACCTGAGATGGCAGGCTTACCATCTGTATTAGTCAGGGTTCTCTCGGGAAACAGAATCAACAGGAGGTATCTGTCAATAATATGAGATTTTAAGAGTCTCTCACGCGACCATGGGGATGCACAAGTCCAGGTTCCACAAGCAGGTTGCAAACCAGGGGCTCCGATGAAAGTCTGATGTAAGGTCCTTGATGAGTTTCTGGGAGAAGTTAGCCGTCAACGACGAGCTGGGAAATTATCTCAGAATGCTGAAATCACTTCCCTTTTAAGGCATTCAACTGATTGGATAAAAGCGTCACCCATTGATGATGCAATCTCCCTGATTGAAGCAGATGCAATCAGCCATCCATGCAATAAACTCACTGGTGATCGAAGTCCATAAATGCTCTTGCATTACAATTAGCCCAGTGCTTGCTAGACCAAACACCTGGACACAGTTACCTGGCTGAGTTGACACATTAGCCTAACCATCACACCATCTATATAGCATTAATTGGCAGATGTTCATATGAAAACCATTTTTTATTTTTCCATAGTTGGTCTTTACTTTTTTGTCTGAATATTGCTAGAAGTGGCAAGAAGGTAAGAATATTTCTAACAGTCTACGCCCATAGCACCTGGACTAGTGCCTAGCCCATTCATTATTGGTACCAGAATTTGAGAGGACCCACTTAAAAACATGTCTCTTGCCCAGTGCATTACAGAACCAAAAGGAAAGCAAGTGAATTTGAGATATCAGATTTTTTATTGACAGGGATGTTGCAGAACATAGTTTTGGTGTGTGGAAAACAAAAAGGTCCCTAATATCAAACCACAGCACTAAGCAGATCTGTCCACACAAACTAGGAAGGATTGGGGAATCATAAACCTGACTCTGCATGGCAGGGAATGCTTTTAAATATTAAAGTGGTATTGAGGAAGCAGAATACCTGCTTCCTAGTCACTCAAAGAGAAATCTGGAAGGAGAGCCTAAGCAGAGCACGCATCCAACCTAATGGCACCAAGAACTTAAGTCACTATTCCTCCACTGGTGAGAACTTGCACAATTTTTCTTTCATAATATAGTTATGAATGAATGATTTCGAAGCAATAAAAACTTTATTTGGAGGCGGATGTGGCTCAAGTGGTTGGGCTTCCATCTACCATATGGGAGGACCCAGGTGCGATCCCCGGGGCCTCCTGATAAAAGATGAGCAGGCAAGCCGGGCCCTTATGGACGCGCAGCAAGTTGAACTCACGCAGGGAACCATGCAACAAGATGATGACGCAACAAAAGAGAGACGCAGGGGAGAGTCAAGGTGAGATGCACGAGAAAACAGGAATTGAGGTGGCGCAAGTGACAGCGTGCCTCTCTCCCACATGGGAGGTACCTAGGATCGAATCCTGGTGAAGCCTGGAGGAGAAAAATGAGAAGAGAAGGCAAGAAACAGACACAAAGGATCACCCAGCAAATGGACACAGACAGCAAGTGGCGGGGGGGGAGGGAGGGCGCGAGGAAGAGAAAAAGAAAACTTTATTTGCCCCCAACTTTGACTGTATGTTGTTTGTCAAACATTTAATCTCCATCTTCTGACATAGTTTCTAATGACTCCATACTGGAGTCCACTGTGAAATGAGATTGCACTGATTCCCTTCCCATAATTTGTGTCCTTGTCACAGTCTGATTTGACCATATAAATTATTTTTACTTCATCTATGAGTTAGCACTTACATACAAGAATTCTCTTAGTCTGTCTCTATCTGTGATATTTGAAGAAGAAATTACTTATTTATAATAAGGGTCATAAATGGCTTCTATGAAGGCTTTGTAGGCATTCTCCAATATCTAAACCTCTGGAATGAATTTAACCCATTATTTGGCTTCAGTTTTTTGGGTTTTTTTTAGGATTGGCTTTAGGGCTTTTTTTAAACATACATTTTTATTTTTAAGATATTTAGATTACATATATATTACATAAGAAATACAAGGGATTCCCATATGCCCCATTCCTTATCCCTCCCACGTTTTCCGACATTGACAACTTCCTTCAGTAGTGTTCTACGTTTGATGCAATTGATGAACACATTTTGAAGCATTGCCACTAAGCATGGATTATAGTTGACATTGTAGTTTACATTCTGTCCCACACAATTTTGTAAGTTATTACAAAATATATAGTGGCCTGTAGCTGTCATTGTAATGTCATTCAGGACAATTCCCAAGTCCTGAAAACATCCCCATATTATACCTGTTTTTCCCCCTCCTTCCCCTCAGAACCTCCAGTGGCCACTGCCTCCACATCAATGATCAAAGTTCTTCCACTGCTAGAATCACAATAAGTCTATATTAGAACACCAGTAAGTCTACTCTAGTCTATCGTTCATTCCCCAATCCTGAGGATTCTGGGATGGTGATGCCCACTCCACCTCTAATTGAGAGGGGGCTTAGATCCCATGGGGCAGATGGATGGGACTATCTTGATTGCAGTTGCAGACTCTCTCTGTTCCTTGGAATGGCTTTTGTCCATCATCATCTTTTTAGTTGTCCTGTGTGAGTCCAATGAACTGGAGAGTAGGTGTTGCAATTCTGTTGAGGTTCAGGGCCCAGTTGGCACATGGCTCAAAGATTTAAGTTTCTTGGACATACACCTATCAACTCTAGAACTAACTATAGGTTCAAATAGAAGGGGCGGAAGAGCCATGTGTAGGGAAACCACAACTGAGTCCAACTCTGTCACTCTGAGGAGCATAAATTCCAAAGTAGGGCCCATTGGCAGGGCACGAAACTCCTGAGCTGTCTGCCCTGTCTATAGTGTCTGGATATATCCAGAGCACTCAGGAGCCCACTATTTGAGGTAGTATTTACTTCGGCAGTCAATGAGATCCTGCTGAGATGTGCATAAGCATAACCTCTGGAATGACCACCTGACTCACTTTGAAGTCTCTTAGCCACATAAACTCATTTTTCTTTACCTTTTCCCCCTTTTGGTCAGGGTCTTTTTCCAGTTGCATTGGTAGTTGGTGCTTGGTAGTAATACCTCGGTGCCAGGGGCTCATCCCCAGAAGTCATGCCTCATGCTGGGGGGTGGGTAATGCATTTATATGCTGAGTTCGGCTGAGAGAGAGAACATATTTGAGCAACAAGGAGGCTCTCAGGAAGTAACTCTTAGGCACCCTATAATACTAGGCTAAGTTTCAATTTCAAAAGTAAAGGTTTATAAAATAAGTAAAGGTTTATAAATATCAAGGACCCATCAATGGACCATCCTCCTTCACTAGTCACGGTCCCCTGTATGCCTTCGGTTTGTTTTTGTTTTTTGTTTTGGCCTGATGCTCAAGTGATACTTATTTGTGAATTATAGATGATGTGAGGGAAATTTTCATTTTTATGGTTTTCAATTGGTTTACCCACACACACTGTACTTTTCTAAACTCTAAAATAAATTTCTGTTGTAATACTACTTAGTATTTAAGTAATAAAATTATTTTTGTTATATTATTCACTTTGGTAACTTTACTAGTGACATCAATTTTATCAGTTATGGGTTTGTCTTCCATAGTTCTGTTTCTCTACTCATTTTAAAGTATTTCTTTTCCTTTTGCTCATTTTCAAGTGTGTTCTCCAAGTATATGCATGTCTTTTTAGTAGAGTCTGTGCTCCCTTTTTTTTTTTTT
>JAQZBX010070442.1:0-15423 GCA_029593785.1 Cabassous unicinctus
GGGCCTGGCCTTGGCCAGTGCCCTTGTCCTGAGACCCCGCCCATCCCCATCCACCCCCCAACACCTGGCCTGGGGTCAGAGCTCTCGGGGTCTCTGCCAGGAGCACAGCACTTGGAGCTGGTCCTCAAATCAGACCACCTGGGCCTCCGCTCGGCCTGAAACCGTGGACAAGCCTCTCCCCGCGCAGCCATGGTTTCAGGCCTGCACCCCGGGGCCCATAAGATGGCAGCAGCACCCCTGGAAGATCTGCCGAGCCCGTATTTGTGACTTGGGAGGTTTCCTGCGGGGACAGGATCAGGAGCCGGCAAGCTAATAGGGCAAAAATAGCAACCCAAGAGCAGCGACGCGGTGAACTCAGCTCGCCTCCGGCCAACTCCAAGGCACAAGTTTGCAGGCAGCCTACGGAGGGCTGGTGCCCGGTTCATTCATTGGCTGCCCAGCGTGGAACACATGACACACAGCATACCAACAGCCCCAAATCCGGATCGGATCGTTGGGAAGGTTAATTTATTCATGGAGAGACAACCAGCACTGAGCCCAGGGCCGGCCTTGGTACCAGCACTTTACAGTTTGCAAATGGTTCGCGGTTACTCAATCTTAACTGATTCTCTTTGGGGTCCTCCCTAGAGCCCTCTTTCCTACTGCAATCAGCTCTGACATTTGAAAGCAAAGGCAACACACGCTACAGAAATCACATCTATTCCTATAAAAGTTACAACCAAAGAAACTAAAGGCGGGAGAGAGAAGTCCTCAGGGGTCTCCCCCACTTCCTGGGGGCTGCAAGCTCCTCCCCCAGAAGGCCCTGCCCACCCTGGCACCCTCCTCTCCGCCACCCGAGGGGCCGCTGCTCTGGGGTCTGACCTCCTGTGGGGCTCGAGCTCCGACCTCCAGGCCGCTCTGCCGTCGTGGAAAATGCCCGGCGTCTCCCCACTCGGCTGGAGCCCGTTCCTCGGGCTCCTCGGAGGCGCAGCCGGCTCGGGAGCCTGCGGGCCCCTGGAGGGGTGGGAGCCCGTCCCCTCCCAGCCCCCCAGCCCGGAGGCTCCAGGAAGAAGCCACATTCATATGGTAATTTCTCCCTGCGAACCAGCCAGCGGAGGCCCCTCCAGCTGCTGGGGGAGGAGGCGGTGGGGGTGGGGTAGAGAGGAGGAAGAGGGAAGGAGGGAGGGGGAGGGGAGGGACGGCCTGACCACTCAGCCAGCTCTTCCAAGTCATCCCTGGAGAGTGGCCGCAGCGAAAGGAAGTCTGCGAGGCCAAACTCGGACCTGCCGGGGCTGGCGATGGGGGGCAGCAGGCACTCAGAGGTGGGGTGGGGGGTCCCCACCTTGTGGATGTCTGTGGTGGTTGAAAATGACAGTGGGTACGTATTTGCTCCACGTTTAACTCTGAGTGTAAGACAAAGAACAGTCCAGAAATGCTGCAGGGGGGGACCTCGCCCTCCTGCACCCCCAACCCTCCCCTAGGGGAAAACTGGCAGGGGCTGTGGGGAGGGGTACAGACAGGGAGCCGTTTCTCAGAAAAAGGAAAGCTGCTTCCCCACCGCCAGTCCTCTCCCAGGCCTTTCTTCTAGAAAAGCCCCTGCTCCCACCGCCCCACTTCCTCTCACACTGCAGCGGGCTCACGCGCCACATGCTTCCCTAATTCCTGGAACACAACCCATCCACTTCCCCTTTCTGACTTGGTCTGGGCTCCTTGCAGGCAAAAGAAACTGGGGGCCAGCACCCCCAGGACCCAGCGGCAAACCCTCCCCGCCCCAAGCCCAGGACTCACAAGGGGCCCCCAAACAAAAGACCCTTGGCATCCCTGGGTTACGGGGAGCAACCCACAGAGACCTGCGCAAGAAATAGAAGCAATGCGTGCTGGGAAGGGAAAGTGCAGGCGGCGCACAGCCGGGGCACCCAACCCCGGCCTGGCCTGCGCCTGCCCTTGGGCTTCAAAGGCGTGAGCTAAACAGAACTACCAGGTGGCCCGGCAGTTCCTCTCCCGCACTTGCCAAAACGAGTCCACAAATGCTCCCAGCAGCATAATTCACAAGGGCCAAAAGGTGGAAACACCCCGAATGCCACCAACTGGCGAGTGGACAGAGGAAATGTGGCCCATCCCCGCAGTGGGAGGTTAGGCAGCCCTAGGAAGAACGGCGTCCTGACGCAACATGGATGGGCCTGGAAGCCTTATGCTGGCGGCAGGAAGCCAGGCGCAGAGGCCGCGTGGCCCAATGGTTCCTTCTAGATGAAATATCCAGAAGGGGTCACCCGGAGACACAGAAGGCGGCTTGGTGGCTGCCAGAGCTGGAGGGGGAGCAGAGAGAGAGCAGGGGCTGCTCCTTTCGGGGTGATGAAACGTTCAGAACTTGATTGTGGGATGGTTGCACAGCTCTGCAAACCACTGAATTGTATGGTATGTGAATTCTATCTCAATAAAGTTGCTATTTAAAAAAAATCAAAACGCTGGTGACCTAGCAGCAATCCGCCAGTGAAGCAGAGCAGGGACGGCTTCTGTCTCGCCACAGCCCCCTGCCCCCCAGCACAGGCGCTGGCTGACCCTGGCACTTTGGCCTTCTCACGGCCCCTTGGAGTCTGCAGCCCAGGGGCGGGGGGGGGGGTCCTCAGCACCCACCAGGCAGTCCTCCTAAGGACTTGCCGTTTGCTTAAAAAAAAAAAAAAAGGCCCTCGGTGCCACGGGCTGGAAGCTGTTAAAGAGCAGATGGACACCCGTCAATCAGAAAGTGGGGGGTCTCAGCCAACTCCTTGCCCGGACAGCCGGGCTCGGCACGTGGGGACGAGGGCGAGCCTCCTCCAAAGACCCCGCACTCCACTCCCGTGGGTACTGAGAGCCAGTGGGGACCCCCTTCCTGAAGCACCAGCAGCCAGGCCCCAGGCTGGGAGAGGAAGGGGCTGTGCGCGGCCCTGCCCTCCGGGGGCTCTGCCCCAGCTGGAGGGATTTCTGCAGAGGCTGAGAAGGAAATGGAACACAGGAGCTGCTGGCGGCAGGGTGGGGGAGCTGCTGGATTTCCTGGGCCATCTCTGGCAGGATCCGCCCCCAAATCTGGAAGAGGCCCAGGAGCCTCCGTGCAAACAGGCCAGGAGAGAGAATTCCATGAAGCCCACGTTTACAGGGTGACCCGGGTGCCAGAGGGAGAGGGGCCCCTGGGCTGCTCAAGGTTTACCTCTAACTCCAGCACTGGGGTCCCAAGGCCCCCTGGTGTTAACTTGTTCGCCAGCACAGAGCGGCTCGCACAGGAGGGGGACCCCGGCCCGCCCCACTAACACGGGGCCTCTCAGGGGACCTTCCACCCATCCCTGGATCCCACATGTCCCCACAGCCCCAGGAAGTGGGAGCGGAGAGAAGCAGCTGGTGCCGCTCGGCCAGCAGAGGGCTCACCTGCATTCCCGGAGGGCCCGGCCCCTGCTGGCCTCGAGGACCTCGCAGACTGGGCCTCCACACTCCTGAGCAGATGCTCACGAAACACTGTCACATGAATGCGTGAGTGAATGAATGAGAGAACGAATGGATGAAGACAGGGAGGCTTAAGCTGAGCCCACAGGCAAGCTCCCATGGGTGGCCCCGCAGAGCAGGGAGGCTGGGGAGGAGGCAGGGACATCTGGAGGGATGGGAGAGGACGCCGAGGAACGCAGTGCCAATGGCTGACACGTTCCAGAAGAGCCGGAGACACGGGGAGCAGGCATCTGTCGAGGGGTGCTGGGGGCAGGGGGTGCAGCCGGGCGGCTGGCAGCAGGGAGTGGGGAGGCCACATCCAGCCTCTCCTCCCTTACCACCTTCGTCCGGCACGCCCCCGAGGCCCCCTCCCACTGGCCCACCCTCTGCACCCACACCCCCGGCGGCTCCGCGCCGGCCCAGGCACTCAGGCTCCCTCCATCAACCCGACCCTCCCGTCCGGACGCTGACCTCCGTTTCCTGAAAGCGGCGCCACACTCCCTCTGCCCGTCCCTGTCTCCTGCTGTCATCTCCCGTCTCTCTGCAGAGCCCAGAAGCTGCATCTCAAACACGTCTTCGGCCACAACACCTTTGCCAGGTCCCAACTGCAAATGACCCTTAGCCGGGGGACGCCTGCGGCAGGGGGTCTCAGCTCAAGAGCTGGCTGTGCAGCTCAACCTGAACTGGCTCGCAGCTTCTACAAGGCAGTCTTCTGCGACTCCCCCGCCCCACGGCTGCCACAGCCTCGGGGCTTGACAACAGTAGCCGCCAGTAAGGACATGTATCTTAGCACTTCTACATGTCCAGGTTCCATGCTAGACGTTTTCTGATTTTATCTCCATTCGTCCTCATGACAAACCCACTATTGTCACACATTCTTCAGACAGAAGAGGGCGGGCAATGTGGTCAGCAGGAAGCAGGACAGGACCCCACGTGGGAGACTCTGCCTGGGACCACCTACCCACGTGCGCTGGATTTTGCCAGCCTGCAGCCAGGCTGGCTGGGCCAGCCAGGGGAATGACGGAAGCAGATGCCGGAGCTGATACAGCCAGCAGCCTCCTGAAGGGGACAGCCAGGGGTCCAGGCCGGTGGGTGGAGCCACCGTGAGCCTGCAGGCGAGGGAGGAGCCTGACGAGGTCATTACCTGCCCTACCAGGTGAGCAGGGCTCAGGCTGGGAGCTAGGCTCAGGCCTTAGACACAGACAGGGTGTTCTGGCCTCCCCGGCAGACAGCCTGAACGCCTCGCCCTCATCAGGGCCAAACTGGGCTCCCCACTGCCCCCCGACTTCTAGGCTTCCATCCTGAGCCACCCTCCACCCCCGGGATGCCAGGCCTCTCCCACTCAGGAAGGAACAGCCCCCACTTTCTGAGGGTTCTCAGCCCTGCTGGGGTGCTAAGTGGGGGTCAAGAGCAGGAAGGTCAAAGGCTTGATCAATCCCAGCTCCACCACTGCTGCCTGCAGCTCCCTGCTTAGGGCGCTGAGCCCGTGCACCAAGCATGCCCAGGCCTCTGGCTCTCCATGCGTGGCCTCCCGGGCTCCCTCGCCTGGACCCCTGCCTGCAGGGTCTGCTGAATGAGTGAAGGTGAGAAGAAAACCCCAGAGCGAGGCAGAAGCGGCTCTGGTGCCACATATGAACAGGCTTCTCTGCAGCGAACGCTAAACATTCCCGGCATGCCGGAAAAGCCCACTCAGAGGATGTCACACCCCAGCTCGTGACGGCTCGAGACTCGCTGGCGGGGGTTTGGTTTTCTGCAGCTCTCTCGTACTGAGACACAAAATCGGGCCCCTCAGAGTCTCCCCAGCTGGGCTTTGGGGTGCACTGGCTGTAAGTGGGCTTCAGGGTGGTAGCTGCATTGATTTAGGGCCAGGCTTGGGGTACAGTGGCTTGGAGAGGGAGCGGCTCAAGGAATCGGCTTAAAGCTCATTTACTCGCTAGTTTCTGTGGGAAGAGGAGGGAGTCACGGGAGGCATTTTGTCACCCACCTAAACACCTGGACAGCCACCTCACTGTCCTGCCTCAGGGGCTTTGTAAAGGAAAACCTGGGGCAGTCCACAGAGGGCAGAACAGGGTGGTGGAGCTGGCCGTGAGTCGCCAGAGCCCTAGAAAGCATTCAGAAGGAGAAACCCATTTCCACCTCTCTGTGCTTCCCACGGCAAGATGGAGCTGCTTTGTTTTCCTCTCTTCAAATAGGAACAGGAAAGCTTTTTTCTTTTTGAGGAACCAGGGCCGGGGATTGAACCCGGGACCTAGTATGTGGGAAGCCAGCGCTAGACCACTGAGCCACACTGGCCTCCCTGAGTTGGTTTTTCATTTGTTTTGCTTGTTGTTCATTTCTGTTTTCTCAGGAGGCACTGGGAACCGAACCTAGGACCTCCCGTGTGGGAGGCGGGAGCTCAACTGCTTGAGCCCCAACCACTCCCCTGAAAACCTTTTAGAGTGTGTTCTCTCTCCCATGGGGAAGCTGGGATGGATGGCATTGCACCATGAATACTTTTGGAGCGATCACTTTGCCTCGGTTTCCACCTCCATCAAATGGGGGTTGGGGGCAGGCAGCCCTGCTTAACTGGAATTCCCTGTGATGATGACCAGCTGGCCGGGGCCAGGGCCCCAAAGCCAGTGCCTCAGACCCAGCACCTAGCATCTGCCTCGGGCCCTTTTGCCCTCCTGCCCCGTGGGTTCATTTAACCCCTTGTGGGCCAAGAGTGATGAAGCATAGGGCTCCAAGGCAGCGCCTCTGGGAGAGGCCGGAGGCTGGGGGACGGCTCCCAGCCAGCGCTGGGGTCTCCGAGACATGGTCCACACAATGCTCCTCAACTCCAAGGTGCAACTCCACGTGGGGATCTTGGAGAACCAGGAGAGATTTTGTAAGTGGCCCGAGAGCCGAGAGCAGCCTGAGTGCAGGAGGCTGGGCCTGGCCGGTGAAGACCCATGCCAGGCCCTCTGTACCCGACCTCGTATCTCATCTCCCTCACACTGAGGGGAAGCGAGTGTTCCGCCATTTCACTGAGCCTGCGAGAGGGAAGGAATTTGCCAAGGGCACAAACCCTGGAGGGTTTGACCACAGATGTGCTTGATTCCAGACTTCAAGAGGCGGCAAGCAACGGGGTCAGAGGGCCAGGAAAGGCGCTGGCCACCAGGCCACCATGGGCTTCCCTTCAGCCATCCTCGGCCCAACCAACGGGGAGCCTGGGACCAGCTGTGGGTGCCGGGTGCCGGCCCGCGGGGTCCAGCACGGCTGCTGGGCGCTGGCTGTGGGTGCTGGTCAGAGGGGGTCCAGCATGGCTGCTGGGCGCTGGCTGTGAGTGCCAGCCTGCAGGGTCTAGAACTGGTCATGGGTGCTGGGCGCTGGCTGTAGGTGCCAGGCTGCAGGGTCTAGCACTGGTCATGGGTGCTGGGCGCTGGCTGTGGGAAACTGGCACTGGCAGTGGGGGCCTGGCACTGGCAAACCCTGACAGCAAAAGCCCTGGAGCGAGGGCTCACAGCGAAGCATCAGTGAGCGTGTGGTGTGCGAAATGGCAGTGGTGTCTCCCTTGGCTGTGCACGCTCTCATGCAGGGCTGGGTGCAGGTGAGGAGGCCCAGAGCCTGGACCCTGGGGGAGGGTGCCTCACTGCACCCAGCTCTCAGCACGGTGTTTCTGTCCTCCTGGTGGGCGCCGCTGCCCCCACCCCCATCTGCTCCTCTGTGCTGCTCTACTTGCCCGTGGCAGTTCTCCCTCGATTCAATGGGGCCACTGTCCAACCTGTCATCAGTCTTCTGGGCCCTGCAAATGACACTCCTGGCAACGGCAGCTCCTCCCTCAGCCCCGGCAGACAAGGAACCAAAGCGAGCGAGCCCGCCCGCGGGTAGGCAGGCCAAGGACGCACCTTTCCCGCTCACTGTCGGCGGCTGACATGCCCACGTCCTCACCCCTGGGAACTAAGAAGGGGCTTTACTTGGAAACCGGGTCTTTGCAGACGCAGCTAGTTCAGGTGAGGTCCCTCTGGAGTAGAGTGGGCCTGAGATGCAATGCTGAGTGTCTTCCTAAGAAGAGGGGAAGAGATGCCAGCCGCAGAGAAGGTCCCCGAAGACTAGGCAGGGGTGGGAGTGATGCTGCCTCGGCCACGGCAGGCCCGGGGCCACCAGAGGGGGAGGCTCCCCCACCCCCAGCTTGGGAGGGAGCGCGGCCCCGCTGAGCCCTTGCTCATGGACTCTGACCTCCAGAAATGTGAATTTCAGTTGTTTGAAGGCACCCAGGTCATGATACTCTGAGGGCACTGGGAGTCATTAGGTCCAGGCCCCTGCCCCCAGGAGAATGTATCCAAATCACCGAAGAAATGCTGGTCCTTGGCCCTTTGGAGACCACATGTGAAGAGAGAGCAATGGCTCTTGACTCTCTTGAGCTAGGCTTATGAAAACCACAAAATATGTGGATAAAACGTGAAAAAACACAGTCACACCACGCTAACCACTCATTCCAACCTCAATGGAGAAAGCACCTGAGAAGTCCAGGGCCCGGGGCCACCACCCCAGCAAGAGACACACAGGACATGGCACCGAGCCCCCTCCCTGCTGGCTGCCTCCCTCCCAGGTCCAGGAAAATCTTATCTGCCCCGACTGTGTCAGAGAACATGGTGTCAGAGTCCCCCTGGAACTGAGCCCGGGAGATAAAAGATAGGGGATCAGAGAGGCGAGAGGATGTCCGCATTCCACTGGGGACCACCAGCCAGCACGCCCCATTTCGATGCCAGTGACAGCACGAACTGCAAAGCAGAGCAGGGGCTGGCAGGCCTTCTGCGGGGCCCAGGCCCTGGAACAGGGTGCTGCAGGTGGGGAATAGAACAGAGCGCAAGGGTTGTCACAGCGGCTGGGGAACCCCTCTTCTCGAAGGCCATGTATTTTGGGGGTCAGTGTCAAAGACCTCATATCAACAAACGTCAGCCCCCAACCCCACCCCAAGCTGGGGTTCCAGTCATAGTAGCCTTGGGCACCTGGGAGCTGACACCTTGCTGCGGATGACTGTCCCCCCACCCCCAGGTTCAGGAGAGTGACAAGGAACTTAGGGGCTTTTTGGCCCAAGATCCCTTACTGAACCCAAACTAAAGCATTTAGAGAATGGCAGTTAACATGGAACAGCCAGGGAGAGGCAGTGAATGACAGTTGTCACCTCTGTCACCTGCTGGCCCTTTTGCACTGAGCTTTGCGAAGCTGAAATCCTGCCCATCCCACAAAACCAAAGCCCAGCCCCCCGTCCCCCGAACCCAGCTGGGGTGAAGCCACCCTGTGAGCTGATCATTAACTTCCCAGATGGGGAAGTGGCAGCTCCTGGAGGCAGAGGGGACAAAGTCAGGGCACGAGCTCCAGGGCCTCTCTGTATTTCTCTCTTCACCCGCCCCACCCCCCACCTAGGCTCCTGGTGCCTGGCCTGTGGTTTCCAGAAAGAGGAAGAGAGGCAGGTCTGAACCCCTCCCACGCCCCCTCACTCAGGGCGGAGCACATGCAGGCAGGTGAGATGCTCCCAGGCCCCAGCCCCCAGCCCCAGGCTCAGCGGCCTGCAGCAGAACCCGCCTTGTCAGGTGGGGGAGAGGGACCCTCCCAGGCCCATAACTAGGCCTGCACCTTCACCGAGCCCCAGCCTCACAAAACGGGGCCCCTGCATAGGGTGGGGGAACAGCCCACCACCCGCGGCAGCATCCCTACGAAGCTTCAGAAGGCTTCCCTGAGCTCCTGAGGATAGGTCCCTACCTGTGCGAGGAGCCAGGTGGACACCCAACAAACACATCAAAGCCTAGCTCTGGGGGGCAGGAGCCTGGGAGGGGAGACCCAGCCAGAGGTGGGTCTACTGGAAGCACCTTCCCTGTGGGAAGAAGCATGTTCTGGGCTCCAAGATCATCAGTCCCGAGAGCACCATCCAGCCCACCAGCTTCCAGGGCCCAGCTGGCACCCATGCCCCCCATGAAAGTGGGGGAGGCCGAGAGAGGCTGGGTGGGAGCTACAGGGTGGGGAAGGCTGACGGTCGCTGCAGAGGGACGGCAGGCGTTGGTCCACACACTCACACGTTAAAAAGCAGAGCTGCCCTCCCCAGCCCAGGGCCGTTACCCAGGGCAACGCCAGCACAAGACTGAAGTCTGCAGAAGCGAATCAGATGACAGAAGCTCGGCCTTGGTGAAGGCGCTTTTTAGCAGAGCCTTGGGAGCTTTGGCCACAGGAGAGCTGTGCGCTGCTCCAGGCTGGCGGGCTCTGCCAAGGACAGGGCTTCCCTCTTTGCTCAAGTGCACCTGGGCCCTGGCAAGCTCTGTGCACAGAAGCAGCACAGGCCAGGCAGTGACACGACAGGAAGTCGGGGAAGAAACAGTGGCCTAGGAGCTAGCTGTCAACCGGCAGTCCCGGCTACCAAAGGGGGTACAGAGCTTCAGGGGCAAAAGCCCTGTGGACCCCGTCTTCCCAGGCCAGGGCAGTGGTCTGGCGGTCAGGGAGTGACCCCACAGGACAGTCTCAGAAGGAGACCCCGGACCCCTAAAAAGGCCATATTTGGCTTCGGTTGAGGGGGGCAGAACCCGTGTCTCATCCATCTCGGGCCCTCTGTGGCCTGGGCACGCAGGAGGGCCTCCCCGCGGGTCAGCTGAACTGGCCGCCACCACCACGGCCTGTGGCCTGGGGACCCAAGGCAGTGCCAGCCCCCAGGGAGCAGAGACTGGCAGAAAACAAGACACAGACGGAATTCAATATCCGACCAGAGGATGGGGGGCACGTGGGAAGGGCCAGGCAGGGCTCAGCGACAACTCCAGTCCCCAGAGACAGATGTTAAAAATGGTCAACCACAGAACGGTTCTGCTTCCATGGCCACGAAAGATCCAAGAAGGGAAGAGTCCCACCTTTCCAAAGAGATCCGGGCTCAAAGGGGCGCGGATGGGTGGGTGGGTCCTGGCTCCCGCTTCCAAATGGTTAAAGGAACAAACACCCTTTGCATTTCCGGCTCAGGAGGCTCCTGGGCTGCCCGGGGAGCTGGCCAAGAAGAAATGACATTTATGTAAACACCCCGGGTGGTGAAGCCACAGCAAATCAAGGGGCGACCCACACAATTATGAGACAGGCGCCTTTTTCTACCTCCTCCTCCAACAGGCTTTTTCCTTCAGGATCCAAACCCAATTCTAATCCGGTCCAGCTGGTGCTGTCCCCACAGCCCAGAGCAGGAGACCTGCCAGAAACTCACAATACAGCCTGCTACGAGGCACCACATTTTTCTCAAGGAAAGGAATTTCAAACTTCTCTTTGGTGAGCAGGGAGATAGCCGCCCTCAGATCTCCCTCAAACATGCCGGCAGATTTCACACGGGAAGGACGGGGCGAGGGAAGAGAGGAAGCGGCGGCTGGAAGCTCACTCACTTCCCAGGGGCACCAGGGACGCGGCCTCAAGAAGCTTCAAAGGTTCGGGAAGGGCCACCGCTCGGGCTGGCTGCGGGATTGTGTCTGCAGTTCTCGCGCCTGATGGGCTGAGAGCTCCTTAAGGACGTCCCCTAAAGGGGCAGCTTCTTCATCCACCGGCTCCTTGGGGGGCCCCCCCCGCCCCCGTTCTCTAGCAAAGCGAAAGCATTCCAACCCACCATCCCACCCACAAGCACCCCTCCCTCCCCTGCTCCCAGGGGAGGGAAGGTCCTGCACATCCAAAACACATCCCAGGAATCCAAAGACAAGTTGCAGCAGAAACTCCCCCAAGATCAAAGATGCTGGCCGGCCCGGGGGTCTCGGAAGGCGGCATTCCTAACCTCTGTTTCAACTCATCTCCAACCTGTCTTCGGAGCCTCCTCCTAAAGGCTGATAATCTGTGCGTCATGGGTTTTAAGAGAACGCGGTGGCCGATTCCCATTTCTTCTCGGCCCTCTTGGAAGTCAGGGATGCCCCTGGCACCGGCAAACATTCTCCAAGAAACTCCCAACAGGAGGGCTCGGCCGGCCGGCTAGTCACAGGGCTGCGCCGCACAAAGCCCTTCTCTTCCAGGCCGCCGCCGCAAACCTGCTCCCCGCGTGGAGCCCGAGCACCCCGCCGCCCCTCTCCCCGCCGCCTGGCACCCGGGGACCAGGGGACGAGGCCGGGTGACCGCCCCCGCCTCGTGGCCCCAGGGCCGGCCTGTGGCCGCACCACCTGGAGGCCCCCGGGCGGCCGGCGAGCCTGGGGGGAACAAAGGAGCGCGACTCACCCAGCAGCTGCGGCTCGGCGGCGCCCGACGAGAGCCTGGGCCCGCCCACCGGGTCACATGGCCGCGCACGAGCGGGATCAAAGGCGCTTTGTGGCCGTGCGGCCCCAGGAGCCTCCCCGAGGTGGGGATGGCCTGCGAGGGGGCCGGGCGTGGGGAGCGGGCGGCGGCGGCGGAGGGGACCGTGGCGGCGCACAGCCGATGCCCGAGGAAAGCCCACGGGCCGGGCGCCCCAGGAGCCCCCGAGTCGCCCCCAAAAGGCAAGTGGCATGGCAGGCTTACCTGGCCGAGCGGCCTCTCTGCCCTTGCCCTTCTCCTGGCTGGGCCAGGCGGCGCTGCCCATGGGTGCCCTTGCCCTGCTGCCCCGCCCTGGGCTCCCTCTTCTCCCCGAGTGCACCCCTCACCATGTCCGCACCCCTGTCCGCTCTGGCGATAAGCCCACAGCATCGCCACACCTGGGAGGGCCACACCTGCTGCAGCCTCAGGTGCCCCTGCAGAAGGCCTGCTTCAGACCCGTGTCCCCAAGCCAGGGATCCAGGCCTCTGGGCAACTCTCAAAGTGTGCGAGGTTAGAAAAGATCCCAGAAGCCAGCGGGTGCAGGAGAACAATCCCGGAGGGCTAGGCGAGGCAGTGGCTCACCCAGATCTCTGCTCCCTGGAGCCTCGGACTCCTCTTCTGACTCAGCTGCTGCTCTCCCAGTCCCTGAGGGGCCTGGGCCATGAGTCACGGAGCCTCTTCCTTCTGCCCCTCCAGTGGGGGCGGCCTGGATGCTGTCCAGGTGGGCCAGAAGTGGGCCACCACCTCTGACCCCGAGTGAGTCAACCATTCCCAGGCCCAGGCCGACGCCCAAACAGAAGAAGCCCCTGGGGGAGCTGGAGTGGAAAGGAGGCCTCTGTGATATCTGGGAAGGGCTGTCTTAGGGCCAGTGGCCTCGCCCATCATCCTGGGGCCCTGGACACCCACCCGCCGGCCGCCTCCGCCTGGTCCCCCTCCAGTTTCCTCGAAGCCAGATTCTCCACAGCGAGGCCACTGGCCAGTCTAACCCTGGTCCATCCTCACTCCTGCCACGAAGACTGAGAGTTGGACCCTCTGCTCGAGCTAGCCTTGGCCTGTTGCTCAACATCCGCAGGACTTTACCTTCCCATCTGTAAAATGGGAACCATCAACTCCAGTCTCTAGAATTAAAGCAAAACAAACAACAAATGTCCAGAACCAGGGAGAGCGGCCACTCAGAACCACGTGCTTCCCTCTTCTCCAAAGAAAGCCATTTCCTGGGACAGGAGGGAGGCGGTCTGTCCCCTCCTGCTACCCCCTGCCCACCCCACCAGGCCATCAGCACTCCAGGACCAGCCGCAAGAGGGGGCAGGAGGGGCCTGTCCCTGGATGGCATCAAGTGTTTTCTATATATCCCTCCAGGGATGAAAAGGGGCTGGGCCTATAAGGCCCCTGGACCCCGCCTTCCCCTCTTTGGGGCCACTCCAGTATTTCATCTGGGAGGGGGCAGAAGTCGGCAGACAAGACAGAGACTGGGGCCTGTCCCCAGGCCCACCACTGATCCACAACTCTGGAAAAGTCCCCCAAGCCGTTGCTTTTCTGTTTGTACGGAGGCAAGAGAGAAGTGGTGGCAAGAGATGATGCAGAGCATGGGATGCCCCGAGAGCCCCAAAGAAAGGGCCGTCTTGGACTCCTGCTCACACAACTGCAAGCTGTTCCCTCCCATGTGCCCTCGGTGAGAAGGAAGGGCGCGGACGGCAGCCCCTGGGCCTGGAAGTCAAGGGCACAAGCTCCCAGAGCTCAAGGAGAGCCTGGCCAAGGGCCCAGCCCTGCGGTGGATGACCTCGCCTCCGTCCTACCAAGTATGTGCTGGTATCGCCCATTTCGGAGAGAAACCGAGGCACAGCAAGGCAAAGTAACACGTCCAAGGAGGTAGAGCTGTGGGATTTATACACCGGGCTCAGGGCCAGGCCTCCTGACACCCTAGATCTTGATGAGCTGGGCTGGGACCCCCTCCTCGCAGAGCGGAAGCACAAAGAGGGGCCCCACTGGCCAAGACGCCGGCCAGCCCTGGCCCGTCCTCCCAGGCCCCAAGGGGCCTGCACTTCTGACACCTCCACCTGCCGGGGTAAGGCCCTGGGCAGAGCGTGAACTCCTCTGCTGGTTAAAAGAAGGGGTGCGGCTGGAAGATTCCAGAAAGGACAGGATGGAAGCAGGAGAGAGAGGAGGAGCCTACAGCTTTTATTAGGTGCGGTCCCCTCTAAGGTCCCACCCAGGAGCAGGGAGGGCTGGAGCCTCCAAGGTGAGTTTGGAAAATGGGGAACTTGGGACCCAAGGACCCTAAGTTGTGCCCAAAGACGCCCAGGAGAAGGGTTGGTGGCAGGAGAGTGGAGGACGCGTCATTCGAAGCCTAAACCTGCCCCTCTCAGTGGGCCACCCCAGAATCCCCGCCAACAGCCAGGGCAAGACCTCCCCAGGAGAACGGGCAACCAGCAGCCCCCCGCCGCCGTCCCGAGACTGTGCCTCCTTCCTTCTCAAGGTCGCAGGCTGGGGGTCGGGGCGCACTTGGCTCAGGGGTGCTAGGTAACCAGGCTGAGCTGACCGAAGGTGCCAGGGTTAGCACCGAGCCTCAGAGACACGGCACCTGCAGGCCCCGAGGTCCTCCCACACCCAAGCTACTCGAACCCCACCCTCGCAAGGCCCAGGCACACCCAGATGGCTGCCCATGTGTGTAGACCTTTCCAGGAACGAACTCACCATGCTTTTGTTTGTTTATTTTAAAGTCACATAGAAGTGCCTTTATGTGATTATGTGATTAAAAAAGAATGTGTCCTTTTTCTCCTTGAACCAATGTGAGTGGTTTTTAGGGCCCTTAAAGCCAGAAGGGCCCTAAAGACAAACCAGAGCCCCTACGGTCACTGAATAATGGCCCTCAAAGATGCCCAGGCCTTAAACCTTGCACCTGTGCTACCTGTTCCCTTACATGGCAAAAGGGACTTTGCAGGTGTGATTAAGGATTCTGAAATGAGATTATCCTGGGTTACCCGGGCAGGCCCTAAATAGCATCACCAGTGGCCATGGAAGAGGGACGCTAAAGGAGATTTGACTACGGAGAGAAAGCCATGAGAAGGTGGAGCAGAGGGTGGCGTGGTGCGGCCGCAAGCCGAGGACGGTGGGCAGCCTGGAGAAGCCGGAAGGACAAGGCACAGCTTCTCTGGAGCCTGCAGAACTGCACGAGGATAAGCCTGAGTGGGTTCAAGTCCCTCCGTTTGTGGTCATCTGTTGCAGCAGCTGCAGGGAGCTCAGGCAGACCCCCAGCGCCCCGCCACCCCACTAACTTAGGAGAGCTTTGTTTCACAGGGGAGCAAACGCATGCTCAGAGCAGGGGCGCCAGCCTAGTCCAGACGGGCAGTGAGTGGGCGGCAGAGCGGGACTGTGACTCCACCCAGCCCCGATGGGGGTCCAAGTCAGACTTTCTTGGGGGTTTGCTGGGCTGGACCCAAAACTGCCAAGACAGATCCCAAAGCAGAGGAAGTCCCTCTTTACTAGGCCTCCAGGCTGGTACGAGGTGGTAGAAAGGGGGTCCCATGGCTCCTTGATGTTTGCCCCCCATCCTCCTAGGAACCCCCAAAAGGACTGCCAGGAGGTGGTGACATCCGGTCGGCTTGTCTGTCCTGCAGCAGGGGTCCCGGGCTTTGGAAGCCAAGGGGCTGTCACCCACCCAGCAGGACGGGACACCCACATGCTTCCCGAGAACCGGCCCCGAGCATGCAGCAGCCTCAGCAGAAAAGAGGGGATGTGGTTTTCACAGAACCCCCCCCCCCC
>JAQZBX010070443.1:0-15407 GCA_029593785.1 Cabassous unicinctus
CCAAGGAAGTCAGAAGATGATTCAGCAGGAATAACTCTGCAGTCTGTAATCTTTGCTTTATTTTCTGCTCCAGAAAACACCAAAGTCATCCTAGGCCACTCTGTCCCCTGTTACCAAAAGCAGATGCTGGCCATTTGCCATCCATATGATACCATTTAGAATTGATTGTGTTCATTTTCTATCTTTGTAAAAAGAAGTTCACATATCTTGTGTTGAGAATTATAAGTGGGAGAGAGGCATCCTGTCTACCACCAGCACAGAGTCTGTCCAAACTGGTAAGTGCACTGCTTCACAGTGGCCAGGATTCTCAGCAGCTGCAGGTCAACAGGGTCCAAGTGATGGCCAGAGAGGAATGGGTTGATGGGGTCATGGGCCAAGGCAGATTTTAAGGCAGATTCAGCACACCATTCTTTGGGTAGTTTAATCTTTCATTTGGAAACCTGAAAGATACAATACTGATAGATAGATAGACAGATTGATGGGGGGAGCAACAATGCTTTTCTCATTGAGTGAGTGGTTCCCTAAGCTTTTGGCATTATCAAGAAAGATAAGCATACTAGCAGTCTTCATCATCTTGAAAGATATCATAGTGATGGTAGTTAGCATTGCCAACCAGGTAATCAAAGACATCTGTGTCCATGATGTCCAGGCAGCATGGGCCAGTGTACTAAGGGAACATTTTCTTCCTAGCATCACCTTATTCTCACCTGGCCAATTTGCCATATTGATAAGTTCTGCCCCATGGATGTTAGTGTTTCTGCACTGGCCACATATCTGTGAGCCACAGTGTGACAGATCCTTCCACTGTGTCTTCATCAGAAGAAGCTGAGTGTGTTTCTCCACAGTAATAATACTTCCCATAGAAGCAAATATTGTTTCCTTCTGTTAGGAAGGTGCTCAGAAGCTGCTCACTGACAACAGGCTTGATCTCTGACTGCAGTTTTACAAACCTGCCAGCCACCAAGAGGGCATGGCAGAAAACCAGAATCCTGTCCAAATGAAAGGCTGCTACTTCTGCCTTGAGCCTATCATAACCGCCAAGTGCTTCCCCTTCTACCACATTATTACATCTATGCTGCTTAGGTTTTAAGACAACTTCCTGACCTCCTTTAAGTATTAGTAATGCATGCAGTTGGGTCTCTTTATAACATACATCCATTTTAATGATTCTCTTGGTGGCCATGGCATGCATGATTGCCTGCAGCTTTGTTGTCTCCTCAGGGTACACTTCCCAGGGAACCACATACTGGGCTGCAATCTCCCAGGGAGACTGCCAGATGTGGTCCAGCTTGGGCTTCAGCTCAACTTTCAAGCTGGCCAACCTTTGTTGAAAAGCCCTCTGGTCTGCCTGGTTGGGAGCTGATGTATCTAAATTATCAATCAGGAAAACTTTGGTAAGTATAAAGATGGCAAGGGGAATTTTTAACAGCATGATTCATGGCTTTAGCTTAATGCTGACCTCTTTTCTTTCTCCCTTGACTCAATCCCTCATTTAACAAGGACAACAGGTGATGATGGAGATTCCATGATTACACACACTGCTCCATGTCTTCTCTGTAGCACCTCCTGCAATTCCTCCATCCATTGTATCACTGTACTTTATTTAGTAATGAGACTGAGAGTCTGAATTACTTGCTTGGGGCTTTTATTTTTCTTTGATAAGCATTTTCAAATGCAGAAGGGCCTCCTGTTGACTGATTTCATTGTATGGCATTAGGGGCCAAAATTCAACATCTTCACAATTGTCAGAAAGGTTAATACTCCTGGGATCTAGGCTCCCTCAATGGCAACCCACACCCTGCTGTGCAGCACTGTCCTGACCACCCCTGTGGCTTCCACTGGTGAAGGGCAACAGCAGGACACATTCATTGACCCCAACTGCCACCACTGTGGCTCCCACCCTCCCCTGGCTGGTCCAATTCTTGGCTACCTTTCCTAGCACAGTGACTACTATCCCACACCAACCCCCTCCTCCACAGTCCCTGACTGTTGGTCCTGTTCTAGTGTGCCACTGTCTTCTTGATGTCTACAATCTCTTTCACCATCTCATTGCTTTTATTAAGGAGTTTTATTTGAATATCTATGATTAGTTGTCTCCACTCCTTAATGTCATCTGGAGTTATAATTGTTCCTTTGTGCCGTATATTCCTGTTTCTTGGTATGGACTGTAATTGTTTTAAAAATCATAAACAGTATTTTTAAAGAGGTTTTAGAGTACTTAAAAGTTACACCAAAAGTATATAGGGTTTCCATATACCCCACGACTCCCCAACCCACATCTTACCCTATTGATAACATCTTAGTATTGGGCAGTATGTTTCTTATAATTGATGAGTAAATATTGAAGCATTGTTACTAACTCATGTGTATAGTTGACATTGTGGTTTATAGTCAATGCTGTTTTTTTTTTTAGATTTTTTATTTTTTATTTTTTAGAGATACTTAGATTACATGAATGTTACCCAAAAAATATAGGGATTCCCATGTGCCCCACTCCCCACACCTCCCACAGCCTCCCACACAAATAACCTTCATTAGTGTGGCACATCATCCGCAACAGATAAACACATCCTGGGGCTTTGTCATTAAGCATGGACCATAGCTCACATTGTAGACCACACTCTATCCCACACAGTTATGCATATTATACAATGATATAAAATAGCCTATATCTGTCATTGCAATGTCACTCAAGATAATTCCCAAGTCCCGAAAAAGCCCCTGTATTACAAGTGCTTTTTGCTCTCACTGCCCCCAGAGCATCCAGTGGCCACTGGCTCCACATTAATCTTGCAATTTCTTCAATTGCTTGAATCACAATATGTCTATAATAGAATACCAGTAAGTCCATTCTAGTCCATAGCTCTTCACCTGATCCTGAGGAGTCTGGGATGGTGATGTTCACTCCAATTCCAATTGAGAAGGGGCTTATATCCCCTGGATAAGATGGATGGGATTATCATGCCTGCAGCTGCAGACTCTCTCCATTCCCTGGGATGGCCTTTGTCCAACATCATCTCCCTGCCAGATGTCCCGGGTGAGTCCATTGAGCTGTAGAGAATGAGTTGCAGCTCCACCAAGTTTTCTGGCCTAGCTGGCACATGGACAGCCCAAAGACTCCAGTCTCTAGATGTACACCTACAAACTCCAACACAACATATAGGTTTGAATAGAATGGACAGATGGACCATGTGCTGGGAAGACATATCGATTCCAACTCTGGCACTCTCAGGAGCACAAATTCCAAAATAGGGCCCACTGGCAAGGCAACAACCTCTGGAGCTATCTGCCCTGACAGAGGACCTGGGTGTCCAGGGCCCTCAGGAGCCCCTTTATTTGGGGTGATATCCACTTAGGAAGTCTATGATGTCCTACTGAGATGTGCATAAGCATTACCTCTGGGATGACCTCCCAACTCACTTTGAAGTCTCTCAGCCATATGAACTCATTTATCATTACCTTTTCCCCCTTTTATTTGAAGTCTTTTTCCAGTTGCATTGCCAACTGGCACTTGGTAGTAATCCCTCAGTGCCGGGAGGCTCTTCCCTGGGAGTGTTGTTCTACACTGGGAAGAAGGTAATGCATTCATATGCTGAGTTTGGGTTAGAGAGAGGCCACATTTGAGCAACAAGGAGGTTCTCAGGAGGCAAGCCTTAAGCACCCCATAACAATAGGCTAAGTTTCAATATCAAGAGCAAAAACTCATAAAGCTAGTCATCCATAACAAGGGCCCATCAGTGGATCATCCTCCTTTGCCAGACACTGCCCCTGCACTTGGGGGACTGTTGCTACTCCCTTAGAGAATGTGGCAGAGCTCTCTATAATGGGAAATCAGTATTCTTTCATTTATTGAGTGATTCTTCACCCACTGTGACAATGCCCCATGAACATTTGAACAATTTTTTATACCTTGTATACATGTTCAGGTGAACTTCCTCCCATCCCTGGTACCCCCCACCAACTATCCTCTCCCACCACAGTTGTAACCCTTCTTTGATTCAAAGCTTCTTTAAAGATGAGGCCAATACAATAGCCAAATACAATTAATAGGAAAATGAAATAATAATAAGTTTAAGTGTAAGAGATAAAATACATGAAAACTTAGAAAAAACTAAAAATAAAATTAAAAGACTGGAATATTTAAAAATGAAAAATATATAATTAAAAATATTTTTTTTGACATTTTGCCTTTTATCACTGCAATATCTGGTGTCCAGTCTGTCCCGTGGTACCTTCCCCCTCTCATTTCCCAGTGTCTCACTATTTTTCATTTTGTTTTAAAAGAAGATTTAGGTCACAGGAAAGTCACACACAAAATACAAGAGTCTCTCATATACCCTACCTCCTCCCTGTTTCCTCATCCCATATTAATACCTTTTTATATGTTGGTGGTAATATTGTTATAATTGATATACAAATAGTGAAACACAGCTACTAAACATTGTCAATGGTTTACAGTATGATTTACATTTTAGACCATGCACTTTTATAAATTTTGATGATATTTACAATGTCCTGTGTCCATCACTGTAAAGTAATGAAGAACATTTTCACTGACCACTAAATACCCCCTGTTTGATAAATTCTGTTCCTCCCTCCCCATCCCCCCAGGGCCCAGAATGACCCTCTGGCTTGACTCTTTGGGTAACAAGATTCATAGTTACATGCAACAAGATGTCTTTACACACTGGTTTGTCCTCCCCTATTAGGAGCCATCCTTGCTCTTGAGAGACCCCCGCCTGTCTATTTCTGAATGAATCACTCCTCCCAATGATGATTTCTCTTCAGATCACATAAATCTTTCACGTTTTACACTCAATTTCTATGCCCTAATAATTCCTTATGTTCTCCACCTATTATTCCCTACCCCTCCCCTTAGAATCTCTGGTGACTACTATATTTATATCAATGTTATATGTTCTCCCATTAATACAGCTTTAATAAGTTTACTTTGTCTATGGTTGCATTTCCCCATTATGTTTGTTCAGTCCTCTACTTATAAGACTTCAGGATGTTGATGCCCACTCTGCCTCAGATTCAGAGGTGGCTTAGATCTTATGTGGCAGATGGAGGAAACTGTTGCACTTGCAGGTGAAGATGCTCTTTGTGTATTGGGATGTTGATTGTCCATCATCATTGTGTTGCTATTTGTCCTGGGGGAGTCCAATGAACTGGAGAGTAGGTGTTTGCCACAACTCTGCTGGATTCAAGGCTCAAATGCAAGATGAACAGACTGAAGCTATAAGTTTCAGAGAAATATATTTAACGTGTACTGTGCCAATTATATGCTAAAATAAGAGGGGTAAAGAATCATGTGTATGGAAATTATAATTGAGCCTAACTCTGGTTCATCTGGGAAATAGGTTCTTGTATATTCCAAGGTAAGGTGGCCTGATAGGGTACCACACTGGCACACTAGAATAACACCAACAGTCAGGGAATGTGGAGAATGGGGGTGAGTATGGGACGTTAGTCACAGTGCTAGGAAAGGTGGCCAAGAATTGGCCCAACCTGGGGAGGGTGGGAGCCACAGTGGTGGCAGTTGGAGGGCAGTGTTATGTGTCCTGTTATTGCCCCTCACCAGTGGAGGCTGATTTTAAGGGGTCATGACTTGGCTATAGTGTCTAGGTGTCTCTAGAGCTCTCAGAATCATCCCTATTTATGGTTTTGTTCCCAGTGGCAGTCAGTGTGGTTTTCCTGAGACCTGCATAAGCAAAACCTCTGGAATAACATCCCAACCAATTTTGAAATCTCATAACTGTAAGAACAGTTTTGTATTGGATATTTCCCCCATTTGGTCAAGGTCTTTTTCCAAATGCATCACTGGTTGGTGCTTATTCTTAATCACTTGGAGCCAGGGAGTCTCAATTCTAGGAATCATGTCCCATGGCAGGGGGAAAGATTTGAACTTACATGCTGAGTTTGGCTTAGAGACAGAGGCCACATTTCAATAACAATGAGCATTTCAGGCATAACTCTCAGGCAATAGTTTCTATTAGGCTATTTTTCAATTTTACAAGAATAAGATTAATAGTTATATGCATCAATATTGAGGGCTTGACATACTAGAGGTGTTTTTTTTTTTATTAGCCAGTGCCTATGTACTCAGGAAATCCCCGCCCTTTTATTTGAAAATGTAGCAGGAGTTCTAAGAATGGAAGTTTAATATTTTGTTGTTTGTTGCATGAGTCTCCACGCACTGAAATAATATCTTATGGCAAAATGAACAAACAGATTCATATTCTATAGAAGCATGCCCAAGGTGGACCCATTACCATATAGTCCCGTACTACTTACAGTGTACATCAGTGGCAAAAGAACATTCCCACAATTGTATTTTCAACCCCAGAACTCCACCTCCCCAGAGTTCACATATTTCTTCCTCCAGCACCCCCCTGCTTTCATGGAGAATCAAACCCATTCCCCGAACCCTGCTCACCCTCACATTCCAAAGCCATTGCCCTAGTCACATTGTACCACCATCACCCTCTTTCACTGCCAAAGCACCCCCTTCCACCTTATTATAGGTTCTTCCAAGATTGAGCTTCAGCTCAACACTATTCCCTTTCTCTCTCCTGTTAACCTGTCTTTCAGACTCTACACCTTTGAGTCTGCTCATTATGATTAGGTCATATCTGTGAGATCATGCAATATTTGTCCTTTAGTTACTGGCTTACTTCACTCAACATAAAGTTTTCAAGTTTCATCCAAGTTGTCACATGAGTAAATACTTCATTCCTTCTTAAAATTGAGTAAAATTCCATTGTATGTATATACCACATTTTGCTTATCCATTCATCTTTTAATGGACACTTATGTTGCTCTCAACTTTTAACAATAATGATAATACTGCTATGAACATTGGTGTGCATATATCTGTTCATGTGCCTGATTTCACTTTTTCTGGTTATATATCTAGCAGTGGGATTGCTGGATCATAAGGCAATTTTATAATTAGCTTCCAGAGGAAGGAGTGTTCCTATTTCTCCCCCATCCTGTCCAGCACTTGCAGTATTCTGTTTTGTTTTGTTTTTTAAATAAAATACCATTCTATAAGCTGTGAAAAGATATGTAGTTTCATTTTTTGCAAATGCAAAAAATGTAGTTTTGATTTGCATTTCCCTAATAGCTAGTGATATTGGAAATTTTGTTCATGTGTTTTTTTGCCATTTGTATTCACTTTTTGGAAAAATGTCTATATAAGTCTTTAGTCTATTTTTAAAATTCAATTGCTTGACCTTTTTTCATTGAGTCATATGATCTCTTTACAGAGCATGGAAATAAAGCTCTTATTGTATATGTGGTTTTCCAAATATTTTATCCCATTGTGTAGTCTGCCTTTTCACCATTTTGACCAAGTCACTTGAAGCACTAATGTGTTTATATTTGAGTTGGTCCCATTTATCCATTTTACTTTCACTGCTTGTGTTTTGGGAGTAAGGTTTAAGAAACTACCACCTACCACAAGTTCTTGCTCCTCAGTACTTTCAGCATTTATCACAATTCTCCAACAGTGCTATCACTGAGTAATGACTGCCCAGCCAAGGAGCCTTCCCAGTGATCCCTTCATGTCCCTGTTCTTCAGGCTGTAGATGAAAGAGTTCAGCATGGGTTTGACCAATGCATATATCACAGAGGCCATCAGATTTCTCCTAGAGGATGGTGTGGGTTCAGAGCTCAGGTATACACAAATGCCTGTGCCATAGAACAAGGAGAAAACTGACATGTGAGATCCAAAATTGGAAAAGGCTTTATACTTACCACCAGCTGATGAAATTCTCAGAATAGAGGAAACAATTTGAGAATAGGAGATGAGAATCCCAATGAGAGGAGGAACACCACTAATAACAGCTACATATAAAACAAATAAGCTACTGATGAAGGTTTCAGAACAGGCAATCTTCAGGAATTTGGGAAGGTCTCAATAAAAGTTTGGGTTTCTATATTGATTCAGAAAGATAACCTCAAGAAAGGCAATATCTTAATAAGGACCATCAAGTCACTGAGACACCAGAACCCCACAACCAGCAGGACACAGAGCTGGGAATTCATGATGACTGTGTATTGGAGGGGGTGTCAGATGGCCATGAAGTGGTTATGGGCCAACACTGGCAGAAGGAAACTGTCCAGGCATACAAATATAAGGAAAAAAATATCTGGGTGAGGCAACATGCTTGGGTGGTAACTTTGTACTCTGTCTGGATACTCAGCAGAATTTTTGGGATATTTGAGGTGAAACTGATGTCATTCAAGGACAGGTTATAGAGGAAGTACATGGGCATGTGGAGGTGGGAGTCTGAAATGATGTCCATGATAATGAGCAGATTCCTTTTGAGGGTGACATTTTGCCTTATATCACTGCAATATCTTGTGTCCAGTCTGTACCGTGGCACCTTCCCCCTCTCATTTCCCGGTGTCTCACTATCTGTCTTTGTGATGTCATTCAGGACACTTCCCAAGTCCCAAAAAAACCCCTGTGTTACATCTGTTTTTCCCTCTCCCTGCCCTCAAAGCTTCCAGTGGTCACTGCCTCCATATAAATGATATAATTTCTTTCATTGCTAGAATCACAATAAGTTTATAGTAGAATACCAGTAAGTCAACTTTAGTATATAGTTCATTCTACAATCCTGAGGATGCTGGGATGGTAATGTCTACTCCACCCCTAATTATGAGGGGGCTGTGATTTCATAGGCCTGATGGATGGGAATCTCTTGCTGGCAGTTGTAGACTCTCTTGGCTCCTTGGTATAATAGTTGTCCATCATCACCTCCTTGTAAAAATCCTGAGTAAGACCAAGAACAGGACAGTAGGTATTACAGCTTTGTTGAGATTCAGGGCCTCGCTGGCACATGGGCAGATCAAAGATTTAAGTCCCATGAATGTACACTTACCAACTCTAGTACTAATTATGGGTTCAAAAAGAAGGACGGAAGAGACATGTGAAGGGAAACTACGACTGAGTCGAACTCTGTCACACTGCAGACCACAAATTCCAAAGTAAGGCCCACTAGTAACGCAAGAAAATCCTGAGCTATCTGCCCTGACTATAGTGTCTGGATGTCTCCATAGCCCTCAATAACACCATTACTTGGTGTAAAATCTACTTTGGCATTCAATGAGCTCCTGCGGAGATGTATCTAAGTGCAAATTCTGCAATGACCTCCCAACTTACTTTGAAGTTTCTTAGCCACATAAACTCATTTGTCTTTACATTTTTTCCCTTTTGGTAAAGGTCTTTTCACAGTTGTATTGCTACTTGGTTCTTGGTAGTAATCCATTGGTGCCAGGAAGTATCATCCTTGGAAGTTGTGACCCACAATGGGGGAAAGGTATTATATTAAAGGTATTTATATGCTGAGTTTGGCTTAGAGTGAAGCCATATTTGACCAACAAGGAGGCTCCCAGGAGGCAAATCTTATGCACTCTATAATACTAGACTAAGTAACAATTTCAAGAGTAAAGGTTCATAAGCACAGTCATCAATATTGAGGGCCCATTAATGAACCATGGGCTATCCTCCTTCACTAGTCATTGCCCCTGTACTGGGGTATTCTTGGTGATCTGCTAGAGAATTTGGCAGAGCTCCCCAGGATGTGAATTTGATATTTCTTCAGTTATTGTGTGAATCTCCACCCAATGTGACAATGCCAATGAATATTTGAAATGTTTATATGCTCTAAATATATGTCCAGGTGAGCTTACTCCCATGTATCCCCCATTAGGGACACACCACAGCAGTGATCCTCCCCTGCCACAATTGTTTCCTTTCTGTGATCCAAAAGTTCTTCAAAAATGAAGCCAATAAAATAACCAAATGCTTTTTAATAAGAAAATAAAATAATAATGATAGTTTTAAAAATAAGAAATAAAATACAAAAAATAAAAATATATATTTGGGATAATATAAAGTAATGAAAAGATAATTTTTTTGACATTTGCCTTTCATCGCTGTAAGATCTGTTTTCCTATTTTTACAGTAACATGTTCTTCCATTTCTTCCCCCAGTGTCTTACTTTTTTTATTTTGTCTTCAAAGAAGTTTTAGATTAGAAAAAAGGCATATATTGAATAAAGAGGACTCCCATATACCTTACATCCTCTCCCTTTTCCACCTTCCCCTATTAATAACATTTTATATGTGGATGGCATGTTTATTATACCTGATGCACAAATATTGAAACATTGCTACTAACCATGTTCAATGATTTACATTATGATTTACATTTTGGACCAAACACTTTTTATAAATTTTAATGTAATGTAACATGGCCTGTATCCATCATATCAAGATCATGTAGAACATTTCCATCACCACAAAAATTTCCCCATTTTCATCTATTCTATTCCTTTCTCCCACTCTCTTTGGAACCCATGGCAATGACCAGTCTTTGCTCATTGAAGGACATGATTCATAGTTACTTGAAGCAACATTGGGGGCTTGACACACTGGTCTGTCCTTCCCTATTAGGCATGACCCATACTGTCAAGGGATTCCTGCCCCTCAATTTGAGAACATATCAGGCACCACCAGGTTGGGAGTTAACCACCTTTCTGCTCATTATGTGGTTCTCCACCTACTGATATATCACTCTATGGCAAGATGAACACTCACACACTCCCTAGAAGCCTGCCCCAGGTGCACAATATCCCAAATGCCCACCACATCCAATATCCTAAACCAGTAACCCTCACTTGCTTTATTACTCAAAGAGCATTCCCAACATTGTAGTTTCAATCATGTACCTGCCAATTTCCAGTGTTCACCTGCTCTCTCCCCCAACCCTCCACCCAATTCCATGGACAGTCCAAACCACCCTCCCCACCCTAACCCTGTAAACAAATCAGAATCACCCAATCCAATATTATTATTGCACCACTGTCATGCCTCTCCATTGAAGAACTACACACTTTCACCTTACCATAGATTTGGTCCATATAGGTGTTGGCTCACAAACTTCTTCTCCCTTTCTATTTCCTGTAAACTTATCTTCCCGACTCTAGCTCTGTGAGTCTTTTCAATTTGCTTAAATCATATCAGTGAGGTCATGTAATATATGTTCTTCAGTGCCTGGCTTGTTTCACTCAACATATGGTCCTCAAGATTCATCCATGTTACCACATGTGTTAATACTGTATTACTTCTTACTTCTGAGTAATATTCCATTTTATGTATATACCACAATTTGTTTATCCATTCATCTATTGAAGGGCATTTGAGTTGATTTCAACTTTTGGCAATAGTGAATAACACCACTATGAACATTTGGTGTGCATATATCTGTTCATGAACTTGCTTTAAATTTTCTGAGAAACTGCCAAACTGCCAAACTGTCCTCCACAATGGCTGCACCATTCTAAATTCCTACCAGTAAGTGATGAGGGTTCCCATGCCTCCACATCCTCTCCAAATTTGTAGTCCTCTGTTTTTTTATAGCCCCAAGTCTACCGGGTGTAAGAAGATCTCATTGTACTTTTGATTTGCAATTCCCTAATAGCTAGTGATGTCGAAATTCTTCCATGTGCTTTTTCACCATTTGTATTTCTTCTTTGGAGAAATGTCTATTCATATCACTTGCCCATTTTTTAAATGGGATATCTTTTTATTTTCAAGATGTAGGGTTTCTTTATATTTGCTGTATATCAGGCCCCTATCAGATATATGGTTACCAAATATGCCCTTTCACTTTCTTGATAAGCTCCTTTGAGGTACAAAAGTTTTTAATTTTGAGTTCTCATTTATCTATTTTTTTTCTTTTGTTGCTCATGCTTTGGGTGTAAATGTCATGAAACAATTTCCTAATACAAGATATTGTAGATGCTTTCCTACATTATATTCCAATGTCTTATATTTAGAACTTTGATTCATCTTGAGTTAATTTTTGTATAAGTTGGGAAATTTTGCTTCGCTCTCAATCTTATGGATATGGATATACAGTTCTCCAAATACCATTTGTTGAAGAGGCCATTCTTCCTCAGTTGAATGGGCCTGGTGGCCTTGTTGGATATCATTTGACTCTATATGTGGGATCTATATCAGAACTCTCAATATGGTTCCATTGGTCAGTATGTCTATCCTTTTACCAATACCATGCAGTGTTGACCACTGTGACTTTGTAGTATGTTTTAAAGTTAGGTAGTGTGATTCCACTGATTTCATTTTTCTTTTTCAATGTGTCTTTGCTCTTTGGCCTGCTTGAACTTCTAAATAAATTTCATAGTTAGTTTTTCCAATTCAGTGAAAAAAATGCAATGATTTTTTAAAATTGGGATTGCATTAAATCTGTAGATCCGTTTGGGTAGAATAGACATCTTAATGAAGTTTAGTCATTCTTTCCATGAACAGGGAATATTCTACCATTCATTTAAGTCTTCTTTGATTTCCTCTAAAAGTGTTGTGTAGTTTTCTGCATATAAGTTATTTACATCTTTAGTTAAATTTATTCCAAGGTATGTGATTCACTCATTTGCTATTGTAAATGGTAGTTTTTTCTTGATTTCCTCCTCAGATTGCTCATTATTGGTGTACAGAAAAGCTACTGATTTTTGAACATTGATGTTATAACCTGGAACTTTACTGAGCTCATTTGTAAGCTCTAGAAGCTTTCTTTTAGATTTCTCAAGGCTTTCTAAGTACAGGATCATGTCATCTGCAAATAGTGCAATTTTTACTTCTTCCTTTCCAGTTTGATGTCTTTTATATCTTTTTCTTGCTTTAGTGCTTGAGCAAGTACTTCTAATACAATGTTAAATAAAAGTAGTGACAGTCGGAATCCTTATTCTCAAAGAACCAGTTTTTAGTTTTGTTTATTTTTTCTAGAGCTCTCTTATTTTTGATATCAATTAGCTCTGCTCTAACCTTTTTATTTATTTATTTCTACTTCCATTATCTATCTGTTCTACTATCTCTTTGATTTCTAAAGTACTGTTTTAAACATTGTTGATTCTTTCCTCTGCCTGTTCAAATCTGCTCTTATGTGTTTCCAGTGAATTTTTGATTTCTTGGACTGTGCCATTCATTAACATCATATATGCTATCAATTTATATATGTTTACAATTTGTTCAGTATGTTATCCCAGTGTCTTCTTAATATACTTAATCTCTTCCTTGACTTCTCTGTTGATTCATGATGTCTCTGGTTAGTTGTTCCATGTTCTGCATCTCCTCCTGGTTTTCAGTTTGTTTGTTATACTGGGCCATGTCTTCCTGTTTCTTAGTATAGCTTGTAATTTTTTGTTGGTATGTAGGCATCTGTTTATCTCCATGTGTTTATTCAATTGATTAGCTTCTCTCTATATTTTATGATTTTATTTTGTTGTTGCTTTTGTGTGTGGTTAAGTTTCACTTTGACACTTTGTTCTACTTATTCTATTTCCTTGGTGTTGTTTGTGTTCCCTTGGGGGAAAAAAAAGATTAGGACCCGAGAAAAGGAAAGAGATAGGAAGAGAAAAAGAATAATAGCAATAATAATGGTAAAAGGTAGGAGAGGAACCATACAAGACCTAGAAAATTTAAAAATTAACATGAGTAAGAAGTACAGAGGGAGAAGATTGGAAAACTGGAATGGAAACAATGAAACAAGAGACAGAATAGGAAAAATATATAGAATGAATTAAAAGGCTGGAATGTTGGGAAGGGGAGAAAAGAAAAAAGAAAACAGATAAAGAAAAATGTAAAAAAGAAAATAGAGAAAAAGGAAGAGAGAGAGAACTAAAAACAAGAAAAGTTGGAGACCAAACAAAAGATGTAGATGAAAGAACAACAGAAAACAGAAGATATAAAATGAAGATATAGCATAGGTAGAGAAAATTGGTTAAAAAGAAAGGAAAAACAAACAAGCAAGCAGGGAAAAAGAAAGGAATCTTAAAAAAAAAAAAAAAAGATAGAAGAAATGCCTATACAAAGAGAATGTCTGTATGTTCCCTGTCATAGTTTTAGCTGGATATCTGATAACCTGGTGCATCACTTCTCAAGGAAGAGGCAAGAATCTAACCAGGGACCTCGTGTATGCTAGGCAGGAATTCTTCCACTAAGATAACCTGTCTCCTTAGGTTAGTTAGCCTTTCAGAAGGCTGTCCACCCCCTTTCCCTTGGGCAGGTTAGATTCCTTGCAGTTTGCTAGATTCCTGCTGATTAGACAGGAATCTCTTTAGCTGGGTAGCTGGGCATTACAGCCTGCTTGAGGCAATCCCCTTCCCCTCTCCTTGTCTTCCAATATTCAAGGGTGGCCTAGCTGGCTAAACTCACCAAAAAGAAAATACTCTTCACAATCCCAAAACCCTCTTCCTTGCAGAGAATCTGCCATGACATTCCCTTTAGAGGAGGGGGCCAGCAGCTCCATGTAGGCTATCTGCCCTGAAGGCAGGGTATGTGTTCTAAGTCCAGCCACCAGGGCAAGGAACTCACAATTTTTGCCTGGCTTCCCTATCTGTCCAGTACCTTCCTAGATGACACAGAGCACTTTCCCATTCTATACACATCCAAAGAAGCTGGTGGGGAGGAAAACATCTGCTCTCCTCTCAGTTGGATACAATTCAACAGGAGTTTTACCCTTACTTGATATCTCAGGGGTGGGGAGAGGAGCCCTTCCTGGTGGCTGGGAGGTTTAATAACTCACAATTTTTTTTTTTTGGCTTCATCTCTCTATCCATCCTACTCCTGGGAGATGTGAAGCAGTGTCCTGGATTGCTGTACCCCAAATCAGGTCCCCAAGCCCACATCCAGCTCTTTCTCCATTGTTTAATTGAGAACAGAGCCTTCTCTGCCTAACTCTTCAGCTGTGTTCCCACAATGCCCTATCCCAGGGTCTTCTTAATATCTGTTAACTCTTTAGTCATATTTTCCTTCAATTATTTGAATTGATTTAGGAGATTTATATTATTGTCATTGATTAGTTGTCAAATACTTTTTATCACATCACTATATTTGGTTTATTCCTTTGGCTAGGCCATCTCTTCCTGTTTCTTAGTATGGCTTGAAATTTCTTGCTGATATCTAGGCATCTGAATGTGTTTATGAATTTATTCTTATGGTCAATTTCTCTCTCTTGCCTTGTGTGTTTTTCACAATTCTTTGATTTTTGGTTCAACTTATTCTAAGTTTTAAAAATTTTCCAGATTAATTTATCAAAATTGAGCCAAGGACTCACTAATAGGACAGATTTTTTTTCCCCAGTGATAGAGCTAAAGAGAGAACTAAAAGAAATTTTGCTTCTTGTAATTTCCTGGTGGGCTAGCAGATTTTGCTCATTGACAAACCTTTCCACAGGGGTGCTTCTTTCATCTTCTGAATTCAGAGCCAAGATTCATAGCCAGCTCTGCTGAATGAATTCAATAAAGAGAAGCCCTCTGACATTCCCTTTCTC
Organism: Cabassous unicinctus; assembly: GCA_029593785.1. Lineage (NCBI taxonomy): Eukaryota > Metazoa > Chordata > Mammalia > Cingulata > Chlamyphoridae > Cabassous > Cabassous unicinctus. The sequence goes on from JAQZBX010070443.1 coordinate 15,365, forward strand.
CTTCTTTGTAACAGCTGATAGGAAAGAAAAGATCTGTTCCTCT
>JAQZBX010070444.1:0-15408 GCA_029593785.1 Cabassous unicinctus
GGAAGAGAAAGGAGAAGACACTCCCACGTATGCTGTCAAGTGATTGAAAAACCAAGGAACTGCACCAAGGAACTAGACTATACTGACCTTAGGAGGAAGAAAGCGTTTAGCCTCTGAAATTATGACCCAATCAATTCCTAATGTTAATTCAATCCATTGTATGGTATTTGCTTTAGCAGCTAGGAAACTGAAACACTTATACAATAAAAGGTCCCAACTAAATTATCTTGAAGGATGTATTATATGTTAATATAAATAATCTTAACCCAGGACTTCTGAAAGTATAGGCTCCTTTTAACCAGTGAAGGAGATTTACTAATATCGTTTATTTCCTCTTCAAATAATATCTATATAATATTAAGTACTTAAAATTGTTGTGCTGTTCTCTAATATGTATGCATTGTTTAACTCCCACTTATTGACTGATTTCCTTAAATTAAATAACAATGTTTGTTACCAATCCTATTAACACAGGTTAAATTTGCCGTTGTAAATATATTTTTGAATTGTATATTGCACAAAATAGTGGTAAGAGGGCATTAAGAAGGAATAACTTCCTCTGAAAAATAAGTTAAATGCTTTGGGAAAAGTCATTGATAGAATAATTACTAATGTAAGATACCACTGAATTATGAATCAAATGTGAGCAATATAATTTTAACCAATGGAGAAAAATCACCAAATTGAGATGCCTTTTACATTAAGTACATTAAGTAACTCAAAATAACATGTTTAAGTTTCCATTTCATTTTATAAAATCCAAAAGTGGAAAAACTAATGCAGAGCTTGAATAAAAAATTCTTTATGTATCTTCTGTTTTTAAATAAACTTTTTGATTAACCAGTTAAGTAGTGTTTTGAGGCCATTACTATATATTCTATAATGAAGTTCTTTTTCTTTCTTTTTCTTTAAGTAACAACTATAGTGATATAATTACATACCAAACAATTCACCTATACAAGTCTACAATTCAAGAATGAGTGGTATGTTCAGTGTTCTCCATATTTCATCACAATCAATTTTATAACATTAACATCATCCTCAAAGAAACTCTATCCACATTAGCAGTCATTCCCAGTTCCCCACTCCACCCAGCTGTTGATGACTACTAATCACTTTTGTGTCTCTACAGATTTGACTATTCTGGGCATTTAATATAAATAGAATAATAAATTTTATCATCTTTTGTAATTGTCTTCTTTCATTTAGCCTTTTTAAAGGCTTATCCGTGGTGTAGAATGCACCAGAGAGAAAGATGTTTCTTTTCTAATTACAAAGTCAGAGTCTACCAAGCTGTTATGACTTAATAGATAGCTTAAGAAAAAAGAGAAAGTTTCTCCATACAAATGGAAAATAGAACATTATAAGATCAGCACAATTCTAAAGAAAACTATAGTGGGCATTCATCAGTCTATTCAATCCTATGTAATTAATTCTTGTCCCATTAGATCTTAAATTAGCAATTTCATGAAGATATCTGCTTCTCCACTAGTGTTCTAGAAATCCTGACTCAGTCCAATGTTATAGTCTCAAAGTTATTAAGCAATGCCATCAGAAGCCTGTGCCCATGAATACCTGGCTGTCATAGTCCTTTTCTATAGGTCCTGAGACAGTCTTGTTTTGTTGAAGACAAAGCACTCTGATCTATAGATGATTTGTAAGTGCTTACATGGAAGTATTAGAAAAAAAAACATGAAAAACTATCTTTAGATGACAAAAGACTTAAAATGGCTGTGGTTAACTTATGAAAGATAAATTTCAAAACTGAAAGATGAGATGAGGGCTCATTGCAGGAATAATATAACCAACAAGTAATTTGTTTCTGTGAAATGCAAGACAAAATTAAGTCAATCCAAAAATGTTTAAACAAAATATCTATAAACATATTACAATATCCATATTTTCAAAGAAGACTGGATATATATATGTATAATTTATTTAAATGGGTGAACATAATCTTTATAAAGAAAAAAGTCTTCACATTTAACATATAAAAATCCAGAGACATAATATTCCATATATATACCAAGCATATAGCTAGACTATTACTAGAATATACAAAGATTTTCAATAAAGAGATTCAGTAAGTCCACAGGAGGTCCTAAATCCTAGATATTAGGAAACTTCATAGAGAAATAATGTAATTCCCCAGTTGAATACCATTGGCCTAGAATATACTAAATTCAGTTAAAGAAGTAAAATTTTGGCTGAGTTAATATTTCAAAAAATAACTGATATTATGGCTAACTCTATATTATTGTTGTCTAATACCAGGCAAAGTAGTACCAGAACACAGAAATAGATAAAGATAATGAAATTCCTATAATTCTGCAATATTTATATTAATAACATTTTACTCATACAAATTTAATCTAGAGAAAGCTAAGCATCTCTTTTGATTTGACAATGCTTCCCCTGAAACTTATATCAAATAAATCTAATTAGTTCTAGTGTTTCTCGTTTTACAAGGTGAAAGAACAAATCCTTTGTGATTTTGCAGAAGTTCTGGGAAATATCAAATACCTTTGTAAGTGCAAAAGGTATCATTTAGGATTTGATTGGGGGAAAGCAAAATATCAAAAGTTGTCAGGAGATTTGAACACTTGATTAAATAGGTTTATGGGTTAGTGACAAACAATTCTTGGTTGCCTATTTAAACAATTGACAATAAAATATTTCAAAAGTAAACATAGAAGGTACATGACTGTAAAAAAAAACCTTAGCTCTTTCAAAAATGGCCTTTTAAATAATCAGTGACATGAAAAAGCAACAAAAAGGAAATTTTTCTCATAAGATATGGAATCTTGGCCTTCTAGATGGATTACTCAGAGTAAAGAAAACACTTGTTTTAGTTTCCTGGGCTGCTTAAGCAATACCATGAAATGGGTCAGCTTAAACAATGGGAATTTACTCACTCATGGTTTGAGGCTGGGAAAAAATCCAAATCAAAGGCACATCAGGGTGATGTTTTCATCCTGAAGACCAGCAATCTGGAGCTGGCTGCCAGATATCCTTGGCTCTTCTGTCATATGGCAAGGCACATGGTGGCATCTTCTGGTCTCTCCCTTCTCTTCCAGGTTCCATTAATGTCTTGCCTCTTCCTTCCTGTGGTTTCATCTCTCTTTCTCTCTGAATTACATTCTCTATGAAAAGGTCTCCAGTGATAGGATTAAGACCTATACTGATTGAGAAAGGACTCACCTTAACTGCAGTAATTTCATCAAAAGATCCTACTTATTATGCCTTTACACCCACAGGAAAGGATTAACTTTAAGACCATGTTTTCTGGGGTACACAGAGCTTCAAACCAGTGTACACTTTTACAACCTCTTATCAAAAGCAGACAAATAAACCACAAAAATTTCATCGTTTTAAGAGAGAAAACCATATTTTAGCTTTCCACCAGTATAATATTTAATATTAAAAGTCTTTGAAAAAATTATAAATAGGGACGTGGATGTGGTTCAAGTGGTTGGGCTCCCATCTACCATATGGGAGGCCCTGGGCTCAGTTCCTGGGGCCTCCTGGTGAGGGCAAGCTGGCCCGGGGCCCTGGAGAGCTGATGGCCGTGCCCGTGGAGAGCTGGCGCAGCAAGATGACCCAACAAATGGGAGACAAGCAGACACAGAGGAAACGCACAGCAAAATGAACAGAGAGAGCAGACAGTGAACACAAGCGGCAAGGGGTAGGGTGAGGTGGATAAATAAATAAATAAAAATAAATCTTAAAAAAAAAAATTATAAATAGACTTATTGAACCTTAGCTAGCTTTGACCATTACAAATAAAATTCCCTTTCTGTGAATCTCCTACAACTTTCTATATCCATTCAGGGTTTATCCTACACTTTCCTTTTTCTCATTCTGGAACTGTCATTTTTCTTTAGGACAGATCTATTCTCTTTTTCTGTAATGAAAACACACCCTGCCTACATTGCATAGACTGTTGTTGCACTCTGCCAGTATTGCTCCTAGTAGTCTCATTCATATGTATTGGTTATAACTATAACTTCAGTAATTTCAATTTAATAGAGGTAATAAGAGGTGAATAACTGAACTGTCTGTAATACACCATCATTTTGTACAGACCAGTAGAAAGTTATGAATACATCTCACAACTTTTTATAGCCATACACTTCCTAATAGTACAACTTATCAATGTGATAAAAATGAACTCACTCATTAACAGACCCAGATAGTTATAGCATCTATGTACCCTATAAAAATAAAAGGCAAAAAGTATACAAACTTAAAATTATGCTTAGTAATTAATGTTTCAGTATTGTGTCTTAGAAATGACCTATATACTTAATAAATATCCATTAGCTAACTTAATTTAGAGTAAGCTCAAGGTTTTAAATTACCTAAAGATGTCAAAAACTGTCTTCACACCGACATAGTGCAAAACGTAATTACTGCTGAAATAAAGCTTATCAGAATAATGATTCAATTTCTTTAAATACAAATTTACATTTTTCATCATTTTAAACATTTAGTAGATGTAAGGTTTGGTTATTCAATCAGCAAACCTATATAAGCTTAGGAAGAAGATACCTAAGTGGAATTAAAAAGTATCCTATTATACTTAAAACTGAAAACTCAGAAGACAGCTGTTTAACTAAAGCAAGGGAATTCAACTCATCTCATTTACCAAATATTTACCTAAGTTATATGAACTTGAAATCTTACATTTGCTTTAGTTTCTTTAAGAATCCATTTTAAAAAAAACACTGAATATTGTAAGGTCAATTTTCTTAATTTCTGGGAATTTTAGGAATATTCAATTCATATAAGCACTTAGTTATCTCTAAACCAGTCAGAAAAGCATTCCTTTAAGAGATATTTAAATGTAAGAATTTTAAGAGTAATACCATCTGAAGGTAGGAAAATATTACACACACATAACACACATAATTCACAAAGACATTAACTTACATATATAACACCTGCATATATATATATATATATAGGGGTGTGCATACATATGCACAAGCACATATATAAAAATACGTACAGACAAAAATAACAGTGTATAGTCTGGATTCTAAAATTCATCCATGGTCAGGCATAAACACAGAAATAAAAAAGTCACTGGTTCATATGAAAAGCTGGCTTTGTTCCTTGACCATCTCTACAGTTTTACCAGGATTGTGATTCTGGAAGCTGGTACAAATCAAGGTTACCTGCTGTGATGGCTAGATTCTTGTGTCAGCTTGACCAGGTAATGGTGCCCAGTTCATGGCCCAGCAAGCTATGTCCTAATTGTTACTGTGAATACATTTCATGGATTTAAATCATCATTAGGTTGATTGCACCTATGGCTGATTATATCTACAATCAACTGAGGAGATTGCCTTCAACTATGAGAGACATCTCATCCAATCAGTTGAAGGCTTTAAAAGGAGAAGTGATGATTTCAGTATTCAGAAGAGAGAATTTACATCTATACTTCAACCAACCAGCCTCTCCTGAGGAATTCATCAAAACCTTCACCGGAGTTGCAGCTTGCCCTACAGAATTTGCACTTCTGCACCCCCACAGTCATGAGAGACAACTTTTATAAAATCTCATAATATTTACAGATATCTCCTGTGGGTTCCATTTCCCTAGAAAACCCTGACTAATACACCTGCTCAATATGAAGGTTGAAGCTTCCACACAATTTTGGGGACGAGACCTTTAATATTTTCTTTGATATGATGTGTAACCTTAATGGAGGTTGGAGGCTAAATTTCATGCAAAAGACCAAAACCCATCCAATCTGCTTCCAATGAGCTTTTCAGGTTCAAGTGCTATCAGTTGTTGTGCCTATAGTTCCTTAAGTAGAGTTTCTGTCTCTACAGGAGGTTGAGCAAGGGAAGTGTGTGGGTGGTTGAGAAAAAGTTTTGTGGGAAACTATCTTAACATATTGGTCAGCCAAGGAATCTGCTTAAGTCTTAGGGTTCTGGCTACTCGTGTGAGTTTCAATTTTGAGAATAGCGAATTCCTTGGGTTGTGAAAGGACCTTTAATAGGTTAGTGGCTTTGGTTCCATTTTTGATGGGTACCCCTGCAGCTATCAAGAACCCTCTTTGTTTTCCCTCAAGGGATTTGGGGATTTTGACAGAAGCAAGAAAATTCAGATGGCCAGTGAAAACTATGAAAAGGTAAATCAAATGTGCAGAAAAAGGGACTCTAAGAGTAAAGCCATTGGGAAAGCAAATGGAATTAATATTCTAATTGGAAAGTAAAACTCTTCCCAGAAGGTTTGGTAGGATAGTGAAGCTAAACCAAAATCTGTCCTTGATAATGAGACTTCCTTCTGAGACAGGTAGAAGTTTAACTAAAGGCAAGCAATTTATTAGATTTATTAGATTATCAAGTCCTACCACAGTTATGATTTGTGGACTCTGAAGAAGGGTCATAGGGAAATACAATTTTTAATGGTGGAATGTGTTGCCCCTGAATCCATGAGGAAAGTGGTGGAGTTTATTGAAAGGTGTGGATGGGAATGGTTATTTTCCCTGGTTTGTTGAGAGTTGTGTAACTAGTGTGAGGGTCTCTGAGAGTGAAGTAATTGGGGAGATGGATTTTTGTATTCTTTTTCTCATTTGTGTTTTAAAACCAAGCAATCCCAATTCCAATGGGCTTTTTCTTTAAAATATCTGCAAATGTCCCTATCTGTGGGAATTTGGAGTGAGCAGATTGCCTTAGCTTTTTCCATTTAATTGTTTAAGTTGTAAAGCCATGAGCTTCCAATGCGGTGATTTGGCTTTTTCTGAAATGGAATCCACATAATTTTAAACTGACTGTATTTTACAAGTCAGTAATAGTCTACCAATTTGCATTATGTTTTGGATAATATCTCTAATTTCTGGTTGTAAGCCATTAATGTTTTTGCTGTGGTTCCATTGCATATTTATTTAGTGACTTAGCTGGACTATATTAGGAAAGTCTACATACCTTAATTGTGAAGCCTCTGATGTCACTCCTTAAAGGGTGCAGCCTTGGGTATTTGCACAGTCACCCTGGAATTTTAGTGGTTTTGCACTGCAGTCTTTGACTATGTCTTTTCTTCACCTCTCTTTTAAGCTTAGTCTTGTTGGTTATACTAACAGGTTTTAGGCTCCACTAATTGTTTGATTGCTCTTTGTTTTCAATGATGCCCTCTAGAGCATAAATTGCTCCACAGTTTGATCCAATTAAAATTGAGCTTCTTTGTAGAGAGTTTTTGAGACAAGTCTTTGAGGTTTGTTCTGATCCCAGGAGGGCTCTACTTATCTGTGTCTTTCTCTGAATATCTGTTGTATTCTAGTTAGTTCATGGTATAGCTTATTGCTCTCAATTGCTTACCACCAAAATCTCCATTTCAATAAACATCAGCTTATTTGTGGAGATGTTCAGAGTCCACTTTTGTGAACTGCTTCTCCTGCACTCTGGATCCTGAGGTGGCATCTCCTCTCCTCTTGGAGTGACATCTTGGCTTTATAAAGAGGCAGTTGGAAGGGCGTTATAGACTCTGGAATCCTTGGCTTGTTTCTCCTGACATGGAACCTCTACCCTATAAGAAAACTGGGTCGAGTGATCAAGCCCTCAATATTCTCAACCTGCAATACCTCGGGTTAAAAACTCTACTTTATGAGTAGGAGCTGGGTGAAGGAAGTGAGGTCCCAATTTCTCTGTCATGCTTGTCAGGAATTTAAACTCTGACACTTAGAGCTGGGGGATGAGAAATGTTAGTGACCTGCCCTTCCTAGTGAGATACCACATCTTTTGACTGGGAGTTGAGAGGAGAGGGAGCTCTATTGTTTTGGCCACACTTAGTCATATAGGAGCTTCCATCATTGCACTTAGATGGGTCAGGGAACATAAAGAATGGGTTATAGAATCAAGTGCTATAGGTTCTCATTGTTTCTACAGAGATTTAATTTATTTTCATGCATATTTTTTTCTCCATGTGCTGTGTGTCCTTAGGAAAAATTCATAGATTTTAAATGGTTGCTTTTCAATAATTTTTACCAGTTTGGCATTTTTCCTGGAGAAGGGGCCTGCAGAGTTCCTCATATTTATTCTGAAAGTAGAAGTCTAACAGAAAGTTTCCTGTATTTTGTCCAAATAAAAATCACATGGGGCTTTTCTTTTTATTTTTAAGAGTTCATTTAATTTTCAGTCCATGCAGTTAAACTTAATTTCCTGGAATCCAAATGATGTTGGTTTCCTCTCATACAATGTTTCTTATGATATCATCTTATATTTATTCACTTTCTTTCTCATATTCTCTGGTAGATTTTTATTGTGTCACACTAACTAAGCCAGAATTATGTTTCCCTTAATTCCTTTCCCTGCCCAGTTACCAGTCAGCCAGAAAACCACAAGAGACATTTTAGCAAGATTTAGAAGTAAATCAGAAGCCACATTCTTTTTAATTCAGATGTTTGGACAAGTGCAATGGGTGCTGTTATAGCTCACAGTGCTGTCTCTTAAGGCAGCAGAGCTTTTAGCTCCTCCAATTCCCACAAGATCCTCCTTTAGCTTGTATAACTGCTGTGCCAGGTGCATGATTAGCTCTGTGATGAGAGGTGAAAGTTTCCACTACAGGTCATCACTGTGATTGAAACTGGAGGCTTGAAGGTCGTAAAACACTGATATGGATTCCAGTCTGTCCTCATGTGCTATAGTTTGATCTTGTAGGCTCTTGTTTGTCTTAGCTTCCTCTACTTGACATCCATATTCATTTCCTGACTTCTTTCCCTGCAGACTTCAGGCTCAAGCATCCTAGATGCAAAGACCTTACATATGGTACATAGTCTGCTTAATGAGCTCTAGTAATCATTTAGGTTCAAATCCCAAAATAAATAAATAATACATAATTGTATGTATATCATAGTACATTTTGTTTCTCTAATCAAACCCTACTGATAAATATTCACAAGTTTGAAGGGTAAAATCCTAAACTGGCTGGAACATGTTTCTTTGTGGGAAAACTAGCACTCTCCTTAAAGTTTGATTTTTTTTTTCACCTTCTCAGAAGACAGGGATTGGTAGTTATATACAATTATCAAATTATCCCTTACATTTTGTCTAGATTATTTACCATTTGAAAATTAAAGGCAAGAAGTAAATCTGATTACATATTCTTGTGCATATTCTACCAATAAAGATAACTATAAGGTGTCTGGATATGGTTTCATGGTTTTTGTTTACTATGGTATGTTATGATATGGTCTGTTTATTATGCTGTGGTATTATGTTTATGTCAAGTTTTGTATGTTATATTTTGTTTGTGTTATATTTATTGTATTATATTATATAGAGAGGGAAAAGCTCTTTTCACATTGAAAGCAAAAGCCTCCAGGAACCAGGTAACCACCTCTGTGACAGACTGGTAATGGTCCGGTGCAATTATGAACTTATATCCCATTCCATCCTTCTTATTCTTTTTCCATGTGCAGCAAAAACATTAAGTCAAAGAATATTCTGAGCATAATCTAAGCATTGATGACAGTAGAGGTATACATTCTTATTAATATGTTCTCACCATTCAGAGGTCTTGAAGTACTGTGTCTTGGCCTGCCATTGCCTCATAAGCACAGATAGTGAAGTTAAACCATAAGATCGGGCTGATGGATCAGGGTAATTAAGAAGGCTCCCCTAAGTCTCATTTATTTACTGATTATTCTACTCAGGTTCTACTGTTCTTGCTCAAAAACACATTCCTCATGAAAGCTTTCTTTTATCTTTAATCTTAATGATATAGTTTCCTAATGGTATACATCTCTCCCTTATTTTGCCTGAAAATCTTTTAGTATTTTAATGGTTTGATGTGGCAGGGCAATCAGGTGTACATTTTATTTTCTCTTTTCCCGGTACCTTTTGTTTCATCTCTATATGATATATCACCTGGTAAAGTGATTTGATTCCTAAACATTCATATTTGGTATCATTTATGTGGCCCACTTCAAAACCCACTAATAGACCAAAAATTGTACACACCTTTCAATTGCACACCATTTTGGTAAGGTTTGGTATCATTAATATCTCTATTATCCTTAATTTCCTGAGGCAGCAATACATTGTAGTGGTAGTCACTGTTTAAGGAACAATCAGAAAATTTACTTTAGCTGCAGAAAAGTAAGTGAGGGATAAAGCAGGACACATAAGTTTGGAAAGGTCAATAAGGTACAAATCATGAAAGATATTGAGTCAAAAGAAGGGAATTTGAAAGGTCCTTACAGCATTAAAAACCAGGCAAGACACATGAACAGATATTTCATCTCAGAGAAATAAAAATGCCAAACATGAAAAAATGCTTGTTAATCTGAGAAATAAAATAAATGCACAATGATATCATTTTATAACCACAAACTTTTTATAATCTAATAAGTTTGACAACAGCAAGTGGATAAGAAATAATAGAGACTCTTTGCACTGTTGGAGGAATATAAATTCTTACAACCACTTTGGAAAACAGTTTGACATTGTTGAATAAAGATGATTATCCATATACCCTAAAATAAGCAATTCTACTTTCATTTGTTTCAGAAGTGAATAATAATGTTCATAGCAAATTTTTGAAGGAAAAAAAATCTTTAAACAAATTAAAAATGTCCTATTTCTGGAGAATGGATTAATGTATTGGTCAATGTTAATATATTGGACTAGTATTTTGTTGTGAAAAGGATTAAACAATGGCTAAAACCTGAGTTGGTAAGTATAACAAATCTAAAATTCTTAGATGCAACATTGCATGTATAGACAAGTTGCAGAAAAAATACACATAGTATAATTTCATTAATATAAAGGAATATATAGATTTTTAGTAGAAATACAAAAAAAAGCAAAGGATAGATATGTAAAAATTCAGGATAGGAGCCCATCTTGGGGGAAATGGAGAGCCTGAAACATAAGAGGGACACACATCAATTTCAAGGGTTTGGTATTATTCTATTTCATAACTTAATGTGAAAGTAGGTATCTTTATTTTCTTCTTAGTTGTAAACCAAATTTAAATATTACTAAATATATTATTTTCTATGTTTGCTTTATTTTATAACAATATTAAATATTATGTATATTATGACTTTTAGTGATTAGAAATGTAAATGGCAATATCTGAAGCTGGCAGGAATTTAGAGAACTGTGATCACATATGCCCTGTTTATGAGAGAAAATTATATTATTTAGTAGCAGAACTTGAAATATTTACTACAGCTGAAAATGTGACATCACTTCTCTAAATCTTCTTTCCTATGCCTATGAAATTATTCATATTGAATACTCCAAACATTAGTGTGTTGTTTCCTAATCTATTTCTAAGTGACCCAGATACTTTGAATGTATTGAGAGTCATAGCTGGACTTCTATTAAAGATCTGACTCTGTATTTGCCTGGGGTAAATTGCTTTAATGTGATCTTCAATCAACATTTCTACATATCCTTTAATTCTTCCTTTTCTTTAATCAACTTCTCTGTTTCCTGTTGAATGCATACACCCTATGTTAACAACATCTTGATTTTGTGGCACTAATAAAGTTTCAACTAATTGGTGATATATTAGAGTGAGATATAATGTTACCAGAGGTCTATATAGCTTTCTGATTTCCTATTTGGAAAACTTCATCTTTTTTTAATCAATGGGTGTAGAAATATATTTTTACCTCTGTAACGTTGTTTGCAAAATGTAGAAGCAAATCAATACCCTAGAGATGTTTTCCTTTTCTATTTGTAGAAGTCAGTTATTAAAGATCTTATAAATGAGTGCATTATGTGTCAAAGTAAAATTATAATGTTAACAGATATATATGAACTCATATTAAAATATAGGTCTCAAGGAAGATTTTGTTATGCCAGCAGACACATCTGCCAAGACCACAAATAGCCAGTCATTTTGATATTTGGAAATTGTGCTTCTGGAAGTTAACCCCATCTCACTACCAAATCATGTGCTGAAAAAAGTGAAATAGACATTTCAAATTGTATGATTCTTATTTTAGCATTATTGCTGAAATGGTAAGGACTGACAAAATAAAAAAAGACAATAAAACTGGATTTTGAAAGGAAACATAATTTATAATATTATTCAGTTATTTTTCATAGAATGGAGTAGAGCATTGAATTACTCTGAGCAAATTGGTGCCTAAAAAAAAACATCTGAAGTGTCAAATTTTAGAGAAGAATTAGACAATTTTAATGATAATTAATGGAAAATAGATCTTCCCTTAAAGACAAAGAATTTAAAAAGGACCCATCTACACTGATTAAAACCACTGGATAAATGCTCAACTGTCCATTTCACTTTGCTGGTGTAGACACAACCTAAGAATAGGTCATGTCACCAGGATGAGGGGAATTGAATTTGACAGAGGATAGGGAAGGGGGTCACTATGTAGCAAATTGCCTCTTCAAGTGCAATTATCTATTCATGACATAAATCCAATACAATTCTACCAGTCTTTAGTTTTAATTCATATACCTATTCTTTTCTATATCATCTTATTGACAGCAAGTGTTATTTGTTTGTATTAAAATCCCATTCTGTTCAATCCCAGTAGATGTTTTCATTGAAAACTAATGAATTTTCTCCAGTGGATGACAAAAGACTGGAGAAGCACACTAGTTTCTTAGCATCAATCTTCATATTGAAACCTCCTTTTGCAAAGTGAAGAGTATATTTTATAGTAAATATATACATATTTGGAAAATGATATTTTGAATTTACTTAAAAAAATTTAGTAGCCTCTTGAAGAGACCCATAGAAAAAAAAGTTGTACATTTTCAACTCCCTTTAGATAAAAGCCGATCCCTTCCCTAACCCTATGATACACACACACACACAAATGAAGCAAGCCTATACAGCCATTATTATACTTATAGGAATGTTATGTATCATAACCATATAAGCTGAATTCCAACAGATTTTAGTAATTACTTTTTAAATTGCAAAAATTATCCTTAACACCGGTCTTATTGAGTTTTAAACCATCAGAAACATTACTACTTACATGATTTTGAGCATGGATACATATGCATGACTTATTGAAAGGGAAATTTCAATGCATTATCTAGCATCTGTTTTAGATAAAAGAGCATATTTCAAATGATTGTCAAGGTTACTTAAACAGCACAACTGATATAACATTGGCACAAGGGCAACATTAAAGGCAAGTGGAAAATAATACACTTGTTCAAGTTATATAGAATTGCAAGTACATAAGCTGTTTTCTCTGCTAGCCTTGTAAAATTAATTTGCTATCAGAGCATTACAAGAATCATTAATAAATTGAAGCCATCAAAAATATTGTTATACTTTATTGAGACTGCTAGGATTTTGAAAATATTCAAACATTCTAAAGAACTTTAAATATCACTATAGCAGATGGTTTCAATGTTTCATCTATGATCAGCCTTTACCATTTCCATGTAGGTGGACTGCTAGTATGCTTTCACCTTCAACAGCCAAAACCGGCATCTCTTTATCAGAAGTCTACCGTAGCTAGCCTCTCAGAACTCATTGTGTCCAGGTGCACTGAGAGTCTTAAGTGATGGGGAATGCATGCCCCTCCAGTAAGGTAGTCATTCAAAATGACTGATGGTTAATAGGGTATAAATATTCTAGCTTCCTTGTTCTGATTAGAACAACTTATTTGGGATCTATACTTTCTCCAAAATTCCAGGGCAGAATTGAACCAAAGATACCACCTGTGGAACTATGTTCATTATTGCACCTTTATAAGAGCTCTTCAGCCTCTTAGACTCACTTCCCCACTCTCATACAACCACCACCACCACTACCACCACCCCTTCCAGACCATTACTTATGCTCTTTGACATAATCCTTGTTTCCACATTTGCTAATGCTGAATTCAAACTGAGAGAGCTGGTTTCACAAGTGTTTCTAGGTCGCCGGAGTCTCAGGATGAGATTCTGTATTTGGATCATTCTCCAGGTGATAATAGGGAATGTATTGTTTGTATCAAGTCAAGTAGTGATTACCCCTGATATGCTGTAGTATAATGCTTACTAAGACAGTCTACAGAAATCTACTGGCTTGTGCAAAATCCCTAGCATTGAACTGATATGGAGAAAGTAGTCATTACAAGGACTGTGGAGTTGGGGTCATTGCCTAGGTTGTTGCTTAGGGTCATTGGTGCCCTGAAGAATAGAAACTGAAAAATCAGGTTAGCTAATATCAACTGAGGGCATGGTGAGCAAATCAAAATGCCTCCATGGCAGTGTTTAAAAAGGCCCCTGTCTTCAGCAGCAAGAGACCTTGTTCATAAGGATAGTATAACTAGAGAGAAGGCAAAATTTGAAGCTTTGGCAAATCACCTGTATCTAAATTAGGGCTCTGTCGGCCAGGGATGAAATTAAGAATTGCTATTGTCTGTTGTGTAATTGGGTTCTCTCATGTCAATGGAGGTGATGTAATTCTGGTAGCCATGGGACATTACCCACAGAAGACTGTGAAATGGCCAATTAATGATATATCCTTTTTCTGGGAAAGGATGGACTGACAGTCAAAATGTCAGTTGATATAAATGATTTCAGAGATTAGGACATAGACATTTTTGGTTGCATGATTATTTTTCTCCTGATCACAGAACTGTTCTGTCTCCTATTTTATGACTGCTAATATTCCTTCAAGTGCTTTGTAGGATTTAGTAGTGGAGTTTCCTGGGCCATGACTTACCTTTTCTGGAAGTTTAAACCACATGTTCAATTCATTTAATAGATCTTGGAATGTTAGAGCTGTTTCCTTTAAGTAAGCTTATTTTTAAGGATTTTTCTTCAGTCTGTTCTAATTTGTTGCTATTGTTGTCAACTTAATGTTCATAATATTTTCATATTATCTTTTCAATGTCTGTGTCTGGGATCTGTGATGACAACCAAAATTTCCTGATATTTGTATTTTGTATTCCTTTGTCTCTCCCTCTCTCTCTAGCTCTTCTCTCTCACTCTCTCTCTCTCTCTCTTTCTCCTCCACCCCTTCTCTCCTTGATAAGTCTACTAGACATTTATCAAGTTTGTTAAACTTTTCAAAGTTCCAACTTATATTTTATTTTTTCTCTCTCTTGTTTCCTATTTTTATTAATTTCTAATCGTATTTTCATTATTTACTTCTTTCTAATTGCTTTAGTTATACTTTGCTGTCCTTTCTCTAGGTTTCTACAGAGAAACTTTTGGCTCTGAAATTCCATCCTACTCAATTGTGAGCTAATAAATTATTATTCTTTTTTAATATAAACATTAAAAGCTTTACATTTGCCCCTAAGCACTGTTTTAGCTGTCTCCCCAATTTCTGACATACTTCAAAGTGAGAGGATTTATTTCCAAATACTTAAAGTTTTCCTAGATTCCTTATTATTATTGATTTCCTATTTATTTCTGCATTAAGTATCATAATATGTATGATAGCAAATATTTTACATTTTCT
>JAQZBX010070445.1:0-15412 GCA_029593785.1 Cabassous unicinctus
ACAGCCCATGAGGCAGGTATTACTACCAGAGCCACTGGGCAGATGAACTAGAGGCACAAAGAGCTAAGAAGTGGCAGAACTGAGATTCGATGCCAAGCAGCCTGCCTCCTGAGCTCATAGTCTTATCACTCTCTGCACTATATACCCTTTGCAGCAGCAGTGCAGACTCAAAATATATTCTAAGTTCTTGGGGAAAAGCTACTGGAAAAAACATATAACAATAAATGAAGAAAAAAAGCAGAATTAAGAACTTGAGAATGGGCAGTCAGGTGTAAAAGGACCATCGGTGGACATCGCATCCAATTAAACATGGAGCTGAGCACGGCTGGGACTAGCTTGAGGCAGAAAAAGACACTCCTCTCGGGCACAATAGTTCAGAGGGCACCAAAAACTCACCAATCAAGACAAATGGTATCTTAAGGTGACATTTTTAATCAAAATTAATACAACTATAATGTGAACTCTATTCCATGGTTAGTAGCAATGTTTCAATCTGTGTTCATCAATTGTAACAAATGTACCACACTAATGAGGGATGTTGTTAATGGGGGGAAGTGTGGGAGGGGGAGTGGGGCATATGGGAACCCCTTATATTTTTGATGTAACATTTATGTAATCTAAAGCTTCTTTAAAAATAAAAAAAAACAGGGGAGTGGATGTGGCTCAAGCAGTTGTGCACCCGCCTCCCACATGTGAGGTCCCGGGTTTGGTTCCCAGTGCCTCCTAAAGAAGACGAGCAGACAACAAGTGGACGCAATGAACGGAAACAATGAGCTGACATATGAGGGAGCCATGGTGGGGGCAGGGGGATAAAACTAAAAACTAAAAATAAATTAAAAAAAAAAAAAATTTCAAAAATAAAATTAATACAAAAAAGTTTGCACAATTCAGCCTAACTTGCCTCAGCCTGATCCCCAGCTTATCAGAGTCTGTCTGTATTTGGAATTTTGATATTTTCTTCATCATAGATTTTTTAAAAAATATTACAGTAAAGTATCATTTATCTTCATTACTGAGTTTTTGGCACCCCTTTAAATTTTATGCTCAAGGCACCTCATTTGCTCAGTCCTGGAACTGAATAGAACTAATTTTTCTAAACATGGGGACATAACTGAATACCAAAGTCAAAATTATAGTAAAAGAGATGTAATCATTATCATTTATCATAGTAATAATAAATCCGTATTAAAATGTTAATAACAATAGCCCCCAGATTATATTTCCAAAAATTGGGAAGTGGATTACAGAAGCAGGAGGTCATAAAAATATGCCAAAATAAAAAAAAAGAAAGATTAAAAAACCAGTATGTTGTCCTTGACTTAAAGATTAGGAAAATACAGGTTAAAGAATACTTATGAAAAAGTTAAATACAAATGCTACTGGAATTTATCTACATATAACTATTTTTTCCCCAAACACTAAAGAAGATAAAAGTAAAGAGAATACAACCTGTGTAGCAAATTAGAGAGAAAAAAAGAAAAGCAGTTTAAAATTTATAGAAACAAAAAGCATAAAAGAGACTAATAGAAAATCAAACACCAATTTCAAGAAAAATATAAATGGACTAAATTACTCTATTAAAAGATAGACTTTCTTTTTGGAGTAATGAAGTTGTTGAGATGATGAAAGTACAACATTGTGATTATACTAAAAGCCATTGATTATACACTTTGGAAAAATCATATGGTATGTAAATATACCTCAATAAAAACTCCTTAGTAAACAAATAAATAATTGTGCAGGAATAGCCAGAAATAGCAGCTACGTACAGCAGGGGAAACACAGAGAGATTGAAAGGTGAGGAATTTTCTTGTTTGTTTGTCTGTTTTTTATTATATTATGGAAATACTGAAAATGCTGTAATAATGAAGTGATGGATGCACAACTGTGTGATTATACCAAGTATCATTGATCCTACACTTTGGATGAATTGTATGTTTTATTAGTATGTATCAGTAAAATTAATTTGTTTAAAAAAAAAAAAACTACCAACATTAAAATGAAATAAAAATGTAATACCCTACATTTGACTGGTGTCCACCATCAAAAAAAAACAAAAAGATAGACTCTGCAGATGATGTCATAAAACAAAATGCACATCTAAACCATATTTCATGAATTCTAAGACACATCTATTCTCACATTTTAACATCTCTGAAATTGGGGTTCTTCGTACAGTCAGCGGTGTATCATAGTTTAATTGGCTGTATTTTTTCTTCTTTTCTGGTGGTACAGAGAATAACAATGCGTCTTACTAGTGATGGCCTTTGAGAGCTGATAAAATATGGTTGGGTCTTGAAAGAGACTCAGAAAGGTCAAAAGCAGAAAGATGGTCAAAAACATACTAGGGAAGTACAAATGAAAAGAAAACTGCGATTGAAATATTAACATCAAACATGTGAGCTGACAATACAATCAACTAACTGGATATTAATTGCCCTTAAATGCTCTGATCTACCTCACGTGAGTAAGGCTTAGGGAGATAAACAGAGATGACACAACGGAAGACAACATGAAGACAAAGGGCCGCGTGGCCCACCAAACGGCAAATCCACTCCCTAAAGCAGGCTTTTGCACCCAGCTGGTTACAGGTGTGTGCTCTGAATGTGAGCCAGGTTCCATGGATCAAGGCCTGCATCCACATAACCAACGGGAAGCGTAAACCAAAGTACTACGCCTCCTGAAACCCCTCCAAAGCTCCAGTTTCTCTCTCATATTGGCAACCAGCCTAAAGCCCAGACTCCCGAGGAGCACAGCCTTTTCCAGCTGAGTGTGGGCCTGCCTGCTTGCCCCCTCCAAGAATCAGAAGCCACATCTAGGCTACAGAAGACACGCGCCCAGCCTCCCCAGCAATCAGTCATTTGCCTCCATCAAGCCGTTGAATTAGATTCAGTAGCCACCAGGACCAGTAAGAGCCGCCCAGCATAAGCCTTGACCAAGAGCCCAAGTTACGGCATTCATTTTAATCACAAACCTCTCTGTAAACGGAGGTTAAGTGAAGCCTTTCAGTCTCACTATATCTTAGAGGTAACACTGGAGACAGGTCTGGCAGGCAAAACGCAGAGGTGGGAGACCAATGAATACTAAAGTGAAATGAGCATCGCAGAGCAACATTTGCAGAGAAAGGCTCCAAAGCCAACATACTCCTGGAATACACAAGGAAATGCAACAGAAGATGAACTGCTACAGCACCAAAAATTAATTTTTGATTCAGAGAGGGGGCAGAAGAAAAAAAAAAACATGCAAGAGTCAGAAAGCAAGGAGATCTTAAACAGGATCAATCCGTATGGATATTTGGTTGGCTGCAGGGACCTCCCAGCCCACTGAACATTCAAAGGAAACCTGACAGTTTCACTGCAACGACATTTAGATTTCCATCAACTCAGCCTGGCACTCCTTAGACATAACCATTATGTTTTTATCGGTGGGAGTCAGGCTTCTCTAGCTATTATTAACCTCGAGAGCCCCCTGAGATTCTAAACAAACACATTTTGTGACAAATACTCCTGAAGCCGCCAGTCTCCTATTCCACTAGCTAGAGATTCGGGAACTCTGTTTTAACTGCAGGTAAGTAGGATGTTTTGGATGCAGAAAGTTAATTCCATTTATTCCCAATGTGTGGCATGGACTTAACACATACATGCAGAATGCGTTAAAACTTCAGGGCCGGGGAGCGGGTGTAGCTCAAGTGGTTGAGTGCCTGCTTACCATGTACGAGGTCCTGGGTTCGATGCCCGGCACCTTCTAAAAAAACCAACCAACCAACCAATTCTCATTGGAGAGCAGATGTAGCTCAGTGGTTGAGTACCTGCTTTCCATGTACAAGGTCCTGGGTTCAATCCTTGGTACCTCCAAAAAAAAAAAAAAAAAACTCCAGGGCTATAGTTGGTGGTAAAAGTCGGACGCTATTATTTCACAATCTGTAACAAATGTTCCACAACAATGTAGTGTGTTGGTGGAGAGGTGTTATATGGGAATTCCACCCATGTGCATGATTGGTTTGTAAGTTCACAACTTCTCTAATAAAAATATTGTTTTTAAAAAGAAGGTACTATACCAACGTTAAAGGTCTTATTGACCTTTAATAGGGGGGTATGGGACTTTTCTTTTGGACTAAGGAAAACATTCCAAAATTTACTGAGGCAATGACTGCACAACTCTGATGAAAGTGAGAGCCACAGAGTGTATACTCTGGATGGACTGTACAAGGCGTGGGACTGTGTAACACAGTGAGCCATGTGGTGGATGATGGACTGTGGTTAACCGTACAAATATGAGAGTGTTCTCTCAGGAACTGTAACGAATGGACAATACTAATACATGGTGTCAATAATAGGGGGTATATGGAAAAAAATTACCAAATGTACACTATGGACCATAGTTAGTGCTAATAGTCTGATCGTGTTCTTTCATAATCTGTAACAAATGTTCCACAACAGTGCAAGGTGTTGGTGGAGGGGTGAAGTATGGGAATTCTGCACATTATGATTATTTTGTAAGCTCCTAACTTCTCTATTAAAAAAATATAAAAGAAAAACTTCAGGGCTGTGTTATACGGAATGTAACTTTTAAAGGGGTTAAAAAGACAAGGAAACATGAGGAAGGCAACATATGAGGCCATAATTCCAGTCATTCTGCTCAGTCTTCCGTCCTCCCAGATAGCTCCCATTTCAACCTGTCGCCACATCTGGAATCCTATCCGTAGAGCTTTGTCCCTCCAGGCCCTTAGAAACACCAGAGGCCCAGTGAAAATGTAAAGAAAAGAAAATTTAGAGATTTACTAAAAGCTGCCCTGAAGAAAATTTTAAAGGGCTTAATTTCAGGAATAAGGAAATGATTCAAACTCATCTTTACCTATGAAAGAGTCAGGCTCTGAGCCCACTGGGTTGCAGAGGCTAGAAGTTATGCCACAGGGCAAGAGAAACCAGGGAAAGCCTCGGAAAGGCTCCAAGTCTAACTCTGAACTTGTGCCCAAGCCCTAATGGCGGCCACTGAGGCTCTGTCCAAAATCTGGAGATGTCAAGGAATCTCACTGAGGTTTCAACCTTCAAGTTTCAGTTTTCAGGCTGAGAAGGAAAAGGAGAGGTAGAGACATAGGTTTGGGCATCTCCACTCTGTGCCTGAATACTCACGGATCCTCTCCTGGACGGGATCCTGCACCAGAAGAATTTTTTTTTCTTTTGTTATAATGAACATTAATGGATCAATCGGTGAAATTTAATAAGGTCTGTAGCTTAGGAATAGCATTATAATCATGTTAACTACTGATTTTTACCATTGCCCTGTCGTCATATTTTTTAAAGAAAATACACACTGAAATATTTAAGGATGGGGGGGCATCATATCTGCAATTTACTCTCTAGTGGTTAGAAAATTACAGTATTCTTATAGAGACAGAGAGAAAATGACGAAGCAAATGTCACAAGATGACACCATTTGGGAGACAGAAATATGAAAATTTTCATATCATTCATGCAGTTTTTCTGGAAGTCAGAAATCCTTTCAAAATAAAAGTAAATAAAATAAAAAATATATACACTTGACTTGAAAGAATTGTGATGGCAGCAGTCCATGTCTCTAGCCCCAGATTGGGGGACCCAAAGCCCACTGGGAGGTCTTTCTGGATTGAACAAAGACCTCCCAAGCAGAGGAAGACGTCTGCCACGGTGTGAGGAGACCACCGCTCACCTCAGCTCCCCCTCTAAGCTCGGCCTTAGGTAAGTCATCAAGCTGCTTTAAGCCTCAGCACTGCCTCTGAAGAATGGACACAACAGTAATGACTTTTGAAGAGTACAGAAAACAGGTAGCAAAGACCAAACACTGGAAGGACCAGAGTTCTATAACTGACAGGGGGTGTTACAGAAAGAAACCCAAGTTATCCACACAGTCTACTCTGACAAACCAACCATCACGTGAGATCTCCAGTGGTTTGGAGGGCAAACAGTACTGGAGGAAAGCACGAACTATAAAGACTATCACTTATCACCTAGCTTTGCTTTTTATCACCTAAGTTGCCTCATTTCCTCAGTAATTAAATGATCCCAGGGCAACAAAGCTCCTTGAGGCATTCTTCTGTTAATGAAAATACTTAATAATTATATATGACATGACCAGTCTCGAGCCATGTTCACCTTTATTATTGAATTTAACCTTCGCTAATGTCTTTGCCTCTGCATTATTGATTAAACCTGCCTCCAAAAGGATTGAGACATCTTAAGGGAGCATATTATTATCTCTAGCTTCTTGATAAACAACTACAAGTGCTTCCAGAGAAATCCTCACAGGTTCATGAGGGAGCACGCAGGAGGATGTTCAGCGCAGCAAGGGTCGTGGGCAGAGGGCTGTCAGCCACGCAGGTCCCCATCCTCAGAGGGTGGTTGGGTGAAACGTGGTGGCCACACGCCACGGAGGGCCACGCAGTTAGAGGCAAGGGGCAGCAGTGGGTCCTGAAAGCAGACCCCTGAGCCAAAAAAGTAACAAGTGGAATGAGGTATATGATGTGATGTCAGCAAGTCTGAAAGGAGTCCCATAGTATTCTAGGGACATTTCTAAGAGGATGTGAAATTTCCAGTTTTTAAAAGAAAAATATACCCTGAAGTGTGAAGGGAAGGAAGATAGAAGGATTTAACAGAGGAAGGCAAAGGGAAACACACACAGAGACCAGACAGGACTCATTCCAAACACAGAGGGGCCCCCGGGGGACTTACCTGAGGCGCCTGGCTTGTGGCTGGGCTGGCCCACCTGGTACACACTCTGCTGTAGCAAGCTGAGGCATTCCCCGAGGCAGCTGAGGGTGGCAGCAGAGGTAGCTTTCAGGAGCAGCAGGTCCTGGTCCAAGGCAGTGAGTGGACCAGACCCTGGAAGGGACTCGATGGCATGCACAAGGTTCTTCTGCTGCCCTTCCACCTGGCTCATCATCTGCAAAATGGGGGAAGACGGCGATGAGGCGAGAGCCAGAAACCCCCTCACCAGGCTTGGGATCCAGCACTTAAACTATGCAGCTGGAGAGCAGATAGATGAAAGTGACGAGCAAAGCCACCATCCCCCAGACTACAGGTGAAGGGAGAGTCCACTCAGAGGGGGCTCAATGCACAATAGTCCCCTGACGAGATGCAGCCCTGGGTGAAATCTGTCTAGGCCAATCTATTCAGACCCACGACCTGTCAGAGGCACACATCTGCAGCTCTGATCAAAAGAGAACCTTAGATTGCCAAAAAATGCAAACAACCCAAGTGTCCATGAATCAATGAGTGGATAAACAAAATGTGGTATATACATATGATGGAATACTATGCTGCAGTAAGCAGAAATGAGACTGGAACATATATGATAACATGGATGAACCCTGAAGACATTATGCTGAGTGAAATAAGACAGACACAAAAGGTCAAATATTGCATGGTCTCATTAATAAGAACTAAATACGAAGAATAAAAGTATGGAGTTAAAACCTAGAGTATAGGTTATTAGGAGATAAGGGGAGGGTTGAGAAGAATTATTGATGCTTAATGTATGTAGAAGCTTTAATTTGACTATAAAAGTGTGGAAATGAATAGAGTTGATGGTAACACATTATAGTGAGTAGCAGCCAGTTTATAAATGAGATTGTGGCTGAAAAGGGTAGTCTAGGGATGTAAATGTCAATTGAAAGAAAGCTAGAGAATAATCTAGGGACTGAATAACACAGTGAACCCAGAGGTGGATGAGAATTGTGGTTGATGGTACAGATGCAAGAGTGTCCTTCTGTGAGCTAGAGCAGATGTACATCACTATTGCAGGGTGGTGGGAATGTGGAGAAGCATGGGAAAAATACAACTGGAGTGACCTGTGGACTGTGGTTAACAGTAATAATGTAATATTTATGCATCTATACCAAAGATGTACTGTGTTGATAATGGGGGTGTATGAAAAACGTGTGCCAAATGTACACTATGGACCATGGTTGGTAGTAAAAGCCTGATGATATTATCTCATAATCTGTAACAAATGTGACACCACGGTGTGGTGTGTTGGTGAAGGGATGCTGTATGGGAATTCTCCACATGCGCATGATTGTTTTGTAAGTTCACAACCTCTGTAATAAAAATTTTTGAAAAATTAATAGGGTGGGTTGGGGGAAAAATGCATCAAATGTAAGATGTGAACTATAGTTAGTGGAAAGATTTTGACAATACTCTTGTATCTTGTAACAAATGTATCACAACAATGGAAGGCATTGGTGGAGGTTGATGTATGGGACCCTGTATGATGTTATGCATGTTTATTTTGTAAATTCACAACTTTCACTACACACTTATTGCTTATGTATGTTCATGTATGAATGACATCCTTCAATTAAAAAAATATTTTTTTAAAAAGAGGAAAGAACCTTGGAACTCTAGAGCTGAAGGGGCATCAGGATCATCCGGTTGGGTCTATCGTTTTACAGAGCTTCCGAAAGAATGTTGATTAAAAACAGTTCTTTCAAAGTAGAGGTCCTTGTGGACATCCTTAGAGTTCTTTTACGATGGAAGGTTAGCTGAGACGGTGGGGGCACCAGTGGCTTTGTCCTAGAGCGAGGTTAGTTCCTTGCTTTCCCTCCAACTCCAGTCTTTAATTCCTTGGCAGTCCCACTCAAAGCTCAAGAAATGGAAGGAAATCTGGGGCTAGTATCTGTACCAGTGAGATCACAGTGAAGCTACTGCCGAAGCCCCCACTCCTTCCCCCCTACCCCAATTCTAAATACGATTTGACTTGCTTAACACTATGTAAAAGGTAAGGAAGGAGACGAAAACCCATAATTTTTAGACCCAGCCCTACCCCATGGCTTAAGCTCTGACAAAACAAGATAACCATGTTTTGTGTTTTGGCTTCAATTAGCAAGAAACAGATAAGCAGTGGGTCTAATTGCATCTTTGAATGTACAAATCAGGGAGAAAGGAACTGGGAGCTAGACAAAGACTTGAATGACTCTTGTGAAGTTCTGCTTCCTCAGGTTTTCCTTCTTCTTAAACAGGATGGTGTACATACAGCATTTAGCTCCATGTCTAGCAAATGCTTCTCAAAACCCACCTGAGGCCACAGAGCTGATTAGCACCGAGGCAGGATCAAAATCTATTTCTCCACAGCACCCGCCACTATTCTTTAAGCTTTCCCCACAAAAGTCATCCTGAATTTGAACCATCTCCTGCTCTGCCGCTGTCACCCCCAGGGAATCCTGGTTACCATGGTGATAGCATCATGATGTCATCAGCCGAGGAGACGCGTTAATTCTCTAATGACCACATTCCTGGACTTGCACCCAAAACTTACTCCATGGTCGGCCTTATTTTTCCATTTCCTTTTGAAAACAAATATTTTCTATCATTCTATGTAGTCACCTGCTTTAAATTGTTTTTAAAAGTTCATTCATTGCAACTTACCCAAATGGTGTTAATACTTTAAAAAAATAATTTAACCAATGTTAATAAACATATTGCACAGATGCAGTTGGGAGCGTTCTCCTCTTAATATGTACAGCGGTCATTTGGCCCTTCAGACTGTTTTTTACGGATTACAGAAGTTACACTTAGCCCTTATAGCTCCTAAGACAGTGCCTAGGCACGACAGGGGCTCAATAAATATTCATTTCCCCTTCAGGTCTTTGCTTAAAAGGTACCTTCTCAAGGAAACTTCCTAAACCACCTAATTTAAAATTGTATCTTCAGTCCAACCTCTGGCCCTCCCATCCTCTTTACAACCTTCTTTTTCTCCCCCATAGCACTTACCACCTTCCCACTGAACTTGTAATTGACTTTTTTTTTTTTTAATTAATTAATTAATTTATTTAGCACCCCCCCGCCCCGGTGCCCATCGTTTTTTGCGCTCGCTGTCTGCTCTCTATGTGTTCTTCTGTGTCTGCTGGTCTTCTCTTTAGGTGGCAGCACCAGGAACAAGACCCGGGACCTTCTGGAGTGGGAGAGAGGCGCCACCTCAGCTCCCTGGTCTGCTGCGTCTCTTATTGTCTCTCCTCTGTGTCTCTTTCTGTTGCGTCATCTTGCTACTTCTGCAGGGGCCAGCACCCTGCGTGGGCCAGCTTGCCTTTCACCAGGAGGCCCCAGGAACTGAACCCTGGGCCTCCTATATGGTAGACGGGAGCCAACTGCTTGTGCCACATCCGTTTCTCATAATTTTCTTCTGATGTGTATTTACGCTAGTGTGTGAGCCCCACAGGAGCAGCGGTCTTTTCGTCTTGTTGTTCACTGATGAATCCCGATGACAGTAAATATTTGTTGAATGAAGAAAGGAACCTCCAGTCTCGCTCTTCCCCCACGGAAGTGCAGTGGAACTCTAAAGTCTGCAGAAATTGTTCTGACCAGCTAGGTTATGACTTGATTAGTGCAATACAGCTGAAGATTTAGTAAAGCATAATACCTCCATTAGCAGTTTAGCTTTGCCAAGAAATACCGCCAACTGGTTAACTCTGAAGAAAATGAAGCGCCTAAGTATTCTTTACCAGTCAGCTACAGGCAGAGCTGCTAACAGCTAGGGAAAAGTGGATTTCAAGCTATTTGTGCTAGTCAGCATTTCTGTAAATTCCTGCCATAAAACCTTGTCTTAGAAAAATGATGTGTTGAAAGGGAAGAAGAAAACATAATGATGAAAAGTATAATACATTATGTTTTTGACTATTATGGATGATGCCATAACACTTAAGAGAAAAGGTGAGTAAAATCCATTAACTGTATGGGATATACTCTTTTTCAATTCCACACAAAGAACCAATTGTATTCCAATTACATAGTAGAGGATAAATACTTGTTATTTCAAAGCATAAAATATTACATCTATCTTAGGTAATAAAAACACAGAATTGGCTTATAGAATCATCTACTCTATCACATGCCCAGAGATTGAGTCCGCACATGTGCTCTATGAAAAGTATTCAAGAGTATTTATTGCGAGCCTATTGTCAATCCCAGAGGCAGAGCTGCCTTTTAGAGGGGGCATTTGGAAATGGAAGTGGGGCGGATTTGGCCATCACCATGATTGTGGAGGGCTCCTGGAATTTAGCAGGAAGGGACGAGGGATGCTAAATGCCTTCCAAGAAGCCCCATACAACAAAGAACCTTCCTTGCTCAAAATGCGTGGAGCACCCCCTTGAGGAAAGCTGTGCTAACGACCTGTTAATAAGCAGGCACCTCATAGGGTTCTGGGGGAACTGAGCACTAAAACATAACGCGGGCTTAGCACGGTGCAGGGCGCACAGTAGCCGCGGGCTTAGCACAGTGCTGGGTGCACAGTAGCCGCGGGCTTAGCACAGTGCTTGGTGCACAGCAGCCGCGGGCTTAGCACAGTGCTTGGTGCACAGTAGCCGCGGGCTTAGTACAGTGCTTGGTGCACAGTAGCCACCACCTCGGGAAGATTGGCTTTCTCCCTTTCTTTTTCTTTGTGCTATAAAACGTAACTCAAGTCCTTAATGGCCCAATCGATACAAACCTGCACTTTACGTTAATTTCATCAGGCTCCAAAAGAAATTGAGTGAATTCTGAAAGAAAGGCAGGTTTCCTAGCCTCTGAGCTGTATATCACAGTAATTACTGCTCTAACATTTGCTAAGACTAAGAGGTACTGCTAGAGAGTCTTCATAAGACTCTGGAAGGACAAGTTTTAGTTATTGCTGCATCTCTCTAATTTTCATGGAGGGTACATAGGAGAGGATGAATGTGGTGCTGAGAGGCCATGTGCATCAGAGATACCAAGAGCCAATTCTTCAAGCAGCCCCTTCTCCCCTTCAAGGTTCCTAAAAGCTTATCAACAAAAGAGTAAAGCACAATCACCTGCAAGGGCGCCTACTGCCACCAGCCTCTTAAAAAAAAGTTGAATCACTTACTTTAATTACATACGTTTCCAATCAGAGCCCTAAACACTTCTGCTGAGGCATATCAATATTAATCATCCACGAGTTTACAAACAAAAAAATGCACAAATTTCATTTATTTCTGGCATTGGGCTTCCACAATCAGGGGCATCACCATCCTGTAATACAGGTGCAAAAAGGGTGTCCCAAATTAGAGACCCACCCCCTGAGAACGTCAACTTTGAGGTTGTGAAATAGACCAAATTTAGGTCAAGTTGAACTTCACGGTCAAGCAAACTTTACAGGGAGGTTAAGACATTCTACGGCCTGTTTCTCAAGGCACCAGTAGTGACATATGCCTTACAAAATCAAGTCACAGGAGTTAATGCTAATAACATCAACAGCTGAAAGAGAAAGAAGACGGTCAATGACGCCTGAAACTCGGATGCATCCAGCTCAACAAATCTAGCCCCGGCTAAACCGAGAACCTAAGGGGGTAGCAAAGGGAGGGGGTCTAACTTACCTTCACTGCCTCTGACTGTTCTGAACTGCAAACCTTGGTTTAGGTTTTCGAGGTGCCAAAAAGGCCCGGTCGAGAAATGCCAGGTGTGTAAAGACTAGCTCAGCCACCCACCCATTGCTAAGCAAAGGCTCAGCTGCTTGCCTCGGCGGGCACCGGCTCCCGGGCTCACCGGGTCTCAGATGCTTCTTTTGGCAGAATCCCCCTCGCCAGTGTCCCAGCTGCCCCCGGCAGCCACCCTGGTGGGGGAAGGGAGTCGCAGGCCTGAAGTCATTTTTTTTTTATGCCTTGGAGTGTAAAAGACTGTTTTGCATTCAAAGGCATAGAAGTGCAGGCATCCTATCTCCACTTACAAGTTGAAGACTACATCCGTGAGCAGATCCAGCTGGCCAGTTGAGAGGTTGGGAACACCTTCCATTAATCTTTTTGGTAAGAGAATCTTCTCTTCCTTGCAGAAAATTCAGGAGAGAAGCATTCATCATTTCTAGATTGTGACCTTCTTTCTGGACTCAGAACCAAGTTGCCTTTGGACGTCAAGGTGTCATTTCGGAGGCTGACCATTACCAAACGACTTCGGCCATGACCTCCGATTCCTGTCCACTGCCACCCTTTTCTTTTATTAGAGCAGTTGTAGGTTTACAGAAAAATGCATAAAGTACCCATATAACCCCCTCCGCCATCACACAGTTTTCCCGATTATTTTGCTTTAGTGTGGCAGCTTTGCCACTACTGATGAAAAATATTATAACTGCGCTATTCACTATAGCCCATAGTTTACATGACGGTTCCCTCTTTGTGTTGTACAGTTCTATGTTGTTGTTGTTGTTTTTAGTTCTGGCAACATATATAAAACCTAAAATTTCCCTATTGGGGTTTTGAAATTCAACATTTTTATTGACTTTTGGGGTGGTGGTGGAGGGGAGTACTGGGGCCCAGGACTGAACCTGGGACCTCGTATGTGGGAAGCCGGAGCTCAACCAATGAGCTACACCAGCTCCTGAATACAGTTTTGCTTTGTTTTGCTTTTTAGGAGGTACCGGGGATTGAACCCAAGACCTCGTACATGGGAA
The DNA here is from genome assembly GCA_029593785.1 of Cabassous unicinctus. NCBI lineage: Eukaryota > Metazoa > Chordata > Mammalia > Cingulata > Chlamyphoridae > Cabassous > Cabassous unicinctus. The sequence goes on from JAQZBX010070445.1 coordinate 13,408, forward strand.
GCAGGCACTCAAAGCACTGAGCTACACCCGCTCCCCTGAAGTTCAACACTTTTACACTTGGTTTTACAGTTTTACATACGAGCCCATGTTGTCCAGATCAAAAGGCAAAATTCTGAATTACACCTAGACTCAAAAACCACATTCTGAAGATACAGGACGAGCCCACTCCATTTCTTAAAACCTGATGCGTTTTGGTCATTCCTCCACCTTAGGCTTTTCTACAGTCATCTCCTCACCACCCCCAACAATAACACCACACTGCACAAATATAAAATGCAAACTCTCTTTCCAAACTCCTACAAAGTAAAGCCACACTGAGATGCCAAAGAAACGCGCATTCTTTTACAGCAGAAAGGCTCTTAAGGCGCCATCCTGTCCTTTTCTCCTTCATTTTGTAGGTGGGAAACAACAGTTCAGAGAGGCCAGGTGACTTTGCTGAGGCCACACAGCTTCCCTCATCCTGGTAAAGCAGGATTGGCATGCGGTCATCCTGCCCCAGGTCAGTGCCCTTTTTACTTTGAGATACAGTTCTGTATGCTTCCTCTTATTTTTCTCACATATTCTGGAATCAAAACACTATCTCTGGGAAGCAAATGTGGCTCAAGTGATTGAGCTCCTGCCTACCACATGGGAGGTCCCAGGTTCGGTTCCGGTGCCTCCTAAAGAGGACGAGCAAGACAGAGAGCTGACGCGACGGTCTGGCGTGGCGAGCTGACGCAACAAGATGACGCAACAAAGAGACACAAGGAGGAAAACACAATGAGAGATATGACAAAGCAGGGAGCGGAGGTGGCTCAAGCAATTAGGCCCCTCCCTCCCACATGGGAGGTCCCAGGTTCGGTTCCCAGTGCCTCCAAAAAGAAGATGAGCACACAACGAACAGACACAGCAAGTGCAAACAACAGGGGGTGGGGGATAAATAAATAAAAATAAATCTTAAAAAAACAACCACCACTATCTCATGCCTCAGAAAACCACTTCTGTAAAGTTTCTTCCTTTTCACTTTCCATCAACCCACCCGTTCTCCCCATCTAGAAAGAACCTAGGTTTTTAAAAAATCATTATAACAAAAGGCTGCTTCACTCAATCCATCACCACCCCAACAAAATTAGACAGTAAAACATTTGTAAGGAAGGAAGTAAAAATGCCTGCAATCCCACTTTTTAGAAATAAGCACTGTTAACTTCCTGGCATTTACTATTCTAAATCTTCTCTTTATATATGCAGACAGAATATTGCCTTATTTGCTTCAAAATAATCCGGTGGGGGTTAGGGGAGTAAGCACGAAACAATATTGGCAGTAGGAGACTGAAGCTGGAGGTGGGGACACAGAGGTTAAACACAATCTTCAACATAATCTCCCTCATTTTCCATAATCACAAGGTTTTTAAAAACGGCAAAACAAATCAAAGAAATGTTTCCACACCAATAAACGCTGATCTCATTTTAATGACTGCATTGTATAAAAGCTTTTAATTCCATGCAAGGAAGACCCTCGGTTTAAAACAAAAGCTCCTTCAATACAATCTCGCCATCGCTTCTTCTCATGTAGTTCCTGCTGAAGAAGAAACCGAGGTGGAGAGTGCATTTTGGGAAGCAGAAGATGCCGGCACAAAGGCTGAAAATGATTCTTTTTAAATTCCATGCCTCAGTACTGAATGCTAACACGTTGGTGGCCATAGGGGTGCCAGACACAAAAGGAATAACCTCTTCTCTTGCTCTCAGAGAAACCACCACAGGTCAACAGAAGGATTTTGAGTAGAAGGTAAGGAATCAGTAGATAAATAAATGCCTTACTAGGTGTCACCATTGATCTGCACCCTCTGCCTCCCACGCCCTCTGCTGAGCAAGGGGTTGACCTGAGCTGGGCCCTGAACTTGGACCAAGAGGCAGTCACACTCTTTGGACACAAGGCTCAACTCCCTGGCTCCATACCCAAAACCAGGGCTTCTGCAGCACTGCCATTCTGCAGCAGGCTACTTTGTGCTGTATTTTAATTAAAAAT
>JAQZBX010070446.1:0-15412 GCA_029593785.1 Cabassous unicinctus
CTAAAAGAAATATCATACAATTGGTTAGCTTAAAAAAAGAAATTTATTGACTCATGGTTTCAGAGGCTAGAAGGTTAGCTTCCTCCCATTTTCAGTGTCTTCTGGCTAGCCAGCAATCTTTTTTGGGGATTCCCATCACAGTGCAACACACATGGAAATGTTTTCACACTTCTCTTCCAGGTAATGCTGACTTCTGGGTTCTCACTGCTCCCCATGGCTTTTCTTTCTATGGCCTTCTCTATAAGACCTCCAGTAATAGGATGAAGACCCATAATGGTTCAGTTGGACACAATTTAACTGAAATAGCCTAAAAAATACCCTTATTTACAATGGGTTCAAACACAAACGAATAGGTTAAAATTAAGGACATGAATTTCTGAGACACATAATTCCATGCTACCTCAATGATGTTTTATATTTGCCCCATCTCTTTTTGCCCTCTTTTTTCCTAAGGGATTAATAAAATATATCTTACTTCATTGTTTTTCTACTCCAATAACCACTTAGTCATAAACCATATATCTCATTTCAATTATTATTTAAAATTTCAATATTCGTCTTCCAATCATTACTGTCTGTTTTAACCTAGTTTTTCACAATGTCCAGAATGACATATTCAACCTTCTTAGCACATGTCATTCCTTGATACATCCAGTGATTTCATCTGGTATGGTTTTCCTTTAACCTCCAGAACTTCTGTTAGCATTTCTCATACCATATGGCTTATGGCATTGCATTTTTCTCTGATTTTGTTCATTTAAATATATATTTCTTTGTTCATAAATCTCAATATCCTCATAAGGTATCTATTATGTTGACTTTTGTCATTGATTTCTACAACTGTTTTTGAACTATATTAAATAAAAATAAAGGTTATGCTTTCTTTTGTATCTGACTGCATTTACTCACCATATGTCTATTATATTCCATTTGTTGTATCACTGTTGTTATATATCATTAGTAGGATTATTTACCCATATTAATATTTCATTTATTATTTAACCATTCTCTGGACATTTTGGCTGTCTCTATTATAAAAATAAATCTATAAAATATCTGTACTTGTCTCTTTTGGTTTACATATATATATACATTTCTCTGTGTATATAGAAGTTAAACGTTGGAGCCATAAGTAAGACATATGTTTTGTTAGAGAAGGAAGTAAAATGTTGTTTCCAAAGTGGTGGCAATATTTCACACTCCAACTCTCTATGTATAAGAATCCCACATCCTCCGTATATATGTCAAAATTTGTACCCAGATTCCTTAGAAGTGTATCAAATCCAAGTGTGTAATAGTGTCATCCATTGGTTTTAATCTTCATGTCCAAGGTAATTATTCATGTAGAGGATCGTTTCATAAGCTTACCAATCAATTATTTATTTTTTTGTGAAATGCTTCTTCAATTCGTTTGTTCATTTTATTATCAGAGTTGTCATAGGAGTTGATCATATACTGGATAAGAATCAGTTGCCAGATACATCATTATTACTGGCTTCTAATCCAATCTATGGCTTTATTTTTGTCTTTATTAATGTCAATGAAAAGAAATTCACAATTTTAATTAAGTACAGTTTCTTTTGTTTTTACCATAGGGTTAGCACCTTTATAATTGGGATTCATAAATGCTTGCCTATTGCAAAGCAGGAAAACCCTCTCTTATGTAAGATTTCTAGGAGCCTTATTTGCTTTCTATTTATTTGATTATTTGTTATATTACCTTTATCAATAAACAAAAACATTTTCCAATCTTCCACCTCATATTAATGCTTAAGAATTTGAGAAATATGCAAATTGTTTTCAATATAGGTATCAATTTTATCCAGTAACTTTTACTGAAAGTAGCATTCTTTTACCCCTTAATTTGACTTGCCTTGTTGTAAGTAAAGGCAATAGATATATGTGGGTCTATCTATGCATACTGTATTCTTTCCCATTGGTCCATTTATCAATCTTTTCATCAACACCACATGGCTTAATTACTGTTGCTCTATAGAAATTACAATTACTGTCAATGTAAAATATCCAAATTTATTATTCTTCAAAATCTCACAGATTTTTTTGATAATTGGTTTTCCTATGTCAATTTTAGGAATAGCTACATTTTAGAAATTATAAATACACAGAAAACTACTGGCATTTTTATTAATTTAACATTGGATTCATTAGATTTTTTGGTAAAAATTAATATCTTAAAAATGCAGAATTTTCTTATATATGAATTAAATCCCTCCTTTCTTAGGTCTTCTTTAATTTTTCACCATGTTATATTCTAGTTCTCATGAATAAAATGTGTACAGTTATCATTAGATTCATTCTTACATATTTGATAAGGTTTGAAGTTACTTTTAGGAATATTTTTGTTTTTCCTAATTGTTGAAGGTAGTATATAAAAACACAATTAGTTTCATAGATATATGTCACTGAAATTAACAAATTTAAAGAATTCCAAGGGCCTGTCTTGGCCCAGAAAAATCAAGAAACATTAAACAGAAAAATGTCAGAATTAACCTTGTCAGAACTCTGAAATATAGACATTGGTTTACAGCAATGAAACCAAGATTGAACAAAAGAAGGGAATTTAACCTATGGCAGGAGAACATTTTTTACAATTTAGTTTAAAAGACCACACTACCCTACCAAGAAAATCTTGGTCTTGAGGATAGAAGACCACATTCCTTGGGTTTTTTACCTATTATGGAAGGGAGAAGAGCAGACCTTGAATGAAAGGATTCATGATAATCTCTGTTGGCCTGTCTGTGGTACAGCTAAAGAACTGATGCAGACTGTTTGCTGTTGTGTCACCTGAGGTTCCTCTCAGTGCAAAAAGTGACTGTGCATATGACATTTCTTGAGATGATTGAAAGGCTAGTTAAGAAACATTTGCAGCTTGAGGGGGGAAATAAAATTGTGGCAAATAGTCTTCTTGAAAGATATCTGGGATGAAATCTGGGGAGATAGTTCCTTTGGGGAATAAGAGCTTTATAAAACATCAGATGCATGACAGAGGATCTAAAAAGACACAGGCATGTTCCAGGCAGGACACATGCTCAGAAAAGATATGAGAATACCCTATGCTTTAACTTCTGGTCAATGCAGAGGCTCAAACTCACAAGAAATAAAGACTAAGGCAATGTTGTAAAGTACTTGGCTAAGAATTGCAGAACTGCCCCAACCTAGAGATAATTTGAAAATATCAAGAGGGATTGCTCTTCTTCTTCTCTGTTCCCCCTGACTCCAGGTATTTAAAGGAATTTTATCATGATACTAGCTGACCACAAACTAAAGAAGCAGAGATATCAAATTCTTCACACATACAAAAATGTACTGTACAACAAAAATGGTGAATCCTAATATAACCTATGGACTATAATTAATGGTATAACTTTAATAACATTGTTATTAAAGAACCAGATTAGTCACAAAGATATGGAAGTTAAACAATGCACTCTTAGACAAACAGTGGGTCAAGGAGGAAACCTCAAAAGAAGTAAGTAACTACCTAGAAATGAGTGAAAATGACAACACAACATATCAAAACCTATGGGATGCAGTCAAAGGTGTACTGAGAGGGAAATTCATAGCAATAAATGCATATATTAAAAAAGAAGAAAGAGCTAAAATTGAAGACCTAACGGCACACCTGGAGGAATTGGAAAAACAATAGCAAACTAACACTAAAGGAAATAGAAAGAAGGAAATAACAAAGATTAGAGCAGAACTAAATGACATAGAAAACAAGAAAGCACTAGAAGTAATAAACAGAAGCAAAAACTGGTTCTTTGAGAAGATCAATAAAATTGACAAACCCTTAGCCAGACTAACAAAGAAAGAGAGAGCAGATGCAAATACACAAAATAAGGAATGAGGAAGGGTATATCACTACTGACCCACAGAAATAAAAAGTAGCATAAGAGGATACCTTGAAAAATTATATGCCAACAAGAATGATAATTTAGAGGAAATGGACAAATTCCTAGAAACTCACAAAGAGCCTACATTGACGAAAGAAGAAATGGATGAACTCAAGAGTTCAATTACGAGTAAAGAGTTACACTCAGTCATCAAAAACCTCCCAATTAAGAAGAGCCCAGGACCAGACAGCTTCACAAGTGAATTCGACTAAACAATCCAGAAAGAGCTAACACCAATCCTGCTTAAGCTCTTCCAAAAAATAGAAGTAGAATGAACATTGCCTAACTCATTCTATGATGCCAACATTACCCTAATACCAAAGCCAAACAAAGATACCACAAGAAAGGAAAATTACAGACCAATCTAATGAACGTAGATGCTAAAACCATCAACAAAATACTTGCTAAGCGCATTCAACAACATGTCAAAAGAATTATACATCATGGCCAAGTGGGTTTCATCCCGGTTATGCAAGGATGGTTCAATATAAGAAAATCAATCAATGTAATACACCACATAAACAGATTAAAAGAAAAAAAATCACATGATCATTTCTACAGATGTAGAAAAAGCATTTGACAAAATACAGCACTTTTTCCTGGTGAAAACACTGCAAAAGATAGGAATAGAAAGAAACTTTCTGAACATGATAAAGGGTATATATGAAAACCCAAAGCTAACATTATCTTTAATGGTGAATTCCTAAAAGCCTTCCCTCTGAGATCAGGAAGAAGACAAGGATGCCCACTATCACCACTCCTATTTAACATTGCCTTAGATGTACTTGCTCAAGCACTGAGGCAAAAAAATATATAAAAGGGATACAAATTGGAAAACAAGAAGTAAAAATTTCACTATTTTCAGATGACATGATCCTATACAAAGTCCTGAGAAATCTACAACAAAGCTTCTAGAACTTATAAAGGAGTACAGTAAATTCACAGGCTATCAGATAAATGCTCAAAAATCAGTAGCATTTCTGTACACCAATAACAACAATCTGAAGAAGAAATCAAGAAAAAATACCATTTGCAATAGTAGGTAAAAGACTCACATACCTAGGAATAAATTTAACTAAAGATGTAAAGGACTTATATACAGAAAACAAAACAACACTGTTAAAGGAAACCAAAGAACTTAAATAAATGGAAGAATATTTCCTGTTCATGCAAAGGAAGACTAAACATCATCAAGATGTCTGTCCTACCCAAACTAATTTACATATTTAATGCAATCCCAATAAAAATCAACACTGTATTTTTTAATGAATTGGAAAAACTAACTACAAAATTTATTTGGAATGGTAAGAGGTCCCAAATTGCCAAAACCATATTGAAAAAGAAAAATGAAGTTGGAGGTGTCACACTACCTGACTTTAGAACATACTACAAAACTCCAGTGGTCAAAACTGCATGGCATTGGCACAAGGATAGACATACTGACCAGTGGAACCCAAGTGAGAATTCTGATATAGATCTTCACATATACAGTTATGTGATATTCAACAAGGCTACCAAGCCCACTCAGTTGGGAGAGAAAAGCCTTTTCAACAAGTGGTGCTTGGAGAACTGGATATCCATATCCAAAAGAGTGAGAGAGGAACACCATATCACACCTTCTACAAAAATCAACTCAAGATGGATCAAAGAGCTCAATAAAAGAGCCAAAGACCACAAAGACCTTGGAAGATAATGTAGGAAAGCATCTACAGGACCTTGTAATAGGAAATGGTTTCATGGTTCATGAAATGGTTTCATGAACTTCACACCCAAAGCATGAGCAGCAAGAGAAAAAATAGATAAATGGGATCTCCTCAAAATTAAAAACTTTTGCACCTCAAAGGACGTTATCAAGAAAATAAAAACGCAGCCTACCCATTGGGAGAAAATATTTGGCAACCATAAAACTGATAGGAACCTAATAACCTGCACATATAAAGAAATCCTACACTTTGAAAATAAAAAGACCAACAACGCATTTAAAAAATGGGCAAGGCCGTCCGTCGCCCCCGCCCAATGCCTCCGCAGCTCGGCGACATCGACTACGCCGGCAAGCCGGGGCCGGGGCCGGGCCGATGCGGCTGCGAGGTCCCGCCCGTGGCCCCGCGCCGGGTGCGGAGCTCCAGGAGAGCGGCGCTGGGGCCTCGGCGCGCGGGGGCCAGCGAGGGCCACGGCGTCAAGTGCGTGCTGGTCGGGGACGGCGCGATGGGCAAGACGAGCCTGGTGGTGAGCTACACCACCAACGGCTACCCCACGGAGTACATCCCCACGGCCTTCGACAACTTCGCGGCCGTGGTGTCTGTGGGTGGGCGGCCCGTGCGACTGCAGCTCTGCGACACGGCCGGCCAGGATGAATTTGACAAGCTCAGGCCTCTTTGCTAAACGAATACGGACGTCTTCCTGCTGTGCTTTAGTGTGGTGAGCCCCTCCTCCTTCCAGAACGTGAGTGAGAAGTGGGTGCCGGAGATTCGGTGCCACGGTCCCAAAGCACCCGTCATTCTCATTGGAACCCAGCCAGACCTCAGAGAAGATGCCAAAGTCCTCATTGAGCTGGACAAATGCAAAGAGAAGCTAGTGCCTGAGAAGGCGGCTACATTGTGTGGAAATCAAAGGAAATCAAAGCCACCTCTTACATAGAATGCTCGGCCTTGACTCAGAAAAATCTCAAAGAGGTCTTTGATGCCGCCATAGTCGCTGGCATTCAATACTAGGACACTCAGCAGCAGCCAAAGAAGTCCAAGAGTCGGACTCCCGACAAGGTGAAAAACCTCTCCAAGTCCTGGTGGAAGAAACACTGCTGTTTGGTGTAATGCTGGCAAAAACACCGTTCTCCTTGAAATCAGTATCTGAAGCTATATTAGCTGAAATGACTCCTTTTACTGTGTAGAATCTGTACAGTGAGTGTGTGTGTCTATGCAAATAGGAGTTCTCGGTTAATGTATTCTTTCTTGCTTTTAATTTTCTTGTTAGAGCTTAGGAGTGAGATAATTATGCAAAATTTGAAGTAAGTTAAGAATTTTTCATAACTCTGGAAACTTAGGGCTCTAGGTCTCTTAATTGATTTACGTCTCATCAGAACTGGATGTCAGGAATGAAATTTTGCTGCATTGTACTTGCAGGAGAGCAGGGCGTGTGTGGGTTGACCTTTGCTTAGGGCTACTTGGTGTGACTGTGGCGTGTGCAAGGCAGTCCTGGTAAGAACGGCTCAGCTTTCAGACCTCTGCCTAAAATCCTCAAAGCAATTCCCTGGTCTCTTTTCTTGTCATATACCCGGTTGATTAAGATGTGAAAACAATCCAACAAGCATCCCACTGACTGTAGCACTGTGCAGGTCAAAGAGGAAACTTATTTACTGGCATCTTTCATTCTTAGACGGGTTGTGCTGCCACTGCGTAAACAGGCAGAATGCCACGTGGCGCACGGCAGCTCCTAGTCGAGGGCTCCTGTGGTTTCCTAGGAGCCGGCTACGCTGAGCTCAGCATGCGACTGGTGCCTCCAGCACCTCGGTTTGGAGCGTTCTCTTCCCCCAGGTCCTGGGCGGTGTGTACGGGACGGCCCCGCCCTGGGGAATTAGAGCGCTGGGGAGCGACTGCCTCAACTTCCCACCCCTGCACGGAGGTGAACACTCGAGGCTGCAGTGAGGGTTGTGGGAGAAGGAGTAAGCCTTCCTTTCCCTTAGCCAGCCAGCATGCACCGCTGTGGACACGGCCCGCGAGGGAAAGGCTGTGCTTGCCACAGACTCTTTGAAAACATTAATGGGACAAAAAGCATGGCCAAAAAAACAAACAAAACAGATTTTAGGGAAGATTGGCTTCCTGTTCTAATTAAAACTTTGGAATCGACACCATTTTGATTGTACTCTAGATATGATTTTACATCTATCTTCATTTATTCATCTTTGAAATCATAGAAAAGAAAGCGAGCAACTTGGGACCCGTGAAAACATTCGGTGAAGTCCATGGGTGACCCGTCCCCGACAGCAGAGGTCCAGGGGAGGGTCCGTGGCTCTGGCTGGCCTGCGGGGCCAGGCTTCCATCCTTACTGTGGGACAGTAAGGAAAACGGTCATTTGTGGTAGTTCTTAGGGCTTAATCTTTTGGAGGAAAAGTGCCATAACAGGAAAGTAGCTTCTACTACGTGGTAGCTATGCTTCTGACATGCCAAAAGATAGCATCAATATTTCATTGTAATGTCCAGCTTGCAGATGGTTAAACAAATTCACCCAAATCAATGAAATAGCCCACTCTAGGGAGATCTTTGTAAAGCCAGTGGATAAAAGAGTTTTCTCTTTTTGTGAGTCTTGTGTTGTTTTTTTTTATATTAAAAAAAATCCAATTTGTGTTTTTCTATAGAAAAAGTAAAAGATCAGGTTATGTTTTAAGGGTAAGGGCTTCTTTTATTCTTGCTAGGTAATAAAGTTCTTTGTTTAACAAAGGTTAATCTTTAAACCACTAAAATACATAAACTGTTTGCTATTTATTTTCCAGAGTATGGAACTGATATCAGTCATAGTTTTCCAAAATGTTTAGTTACAACCTGAGTGGATAAAATTCCAAAATGTTTAGTTACAACCTGAGTGGATAAAATTGCTCCATTTGTGGAAATGCTTAAAATAAACCTAACTGAATGCATTCGCATCTCGCCATGCCTGGCTCCCCTGTTTGTGGAAAGCTGTGCTTCCCAGCCTGGGGTGTGCCTGGCCTGGCGAGGCAGAGCTGGGGTCCCAAGGAACGACGTGGCCAGGAGGAGGGCTGGGGGTAAGTTATTTAAGTAATCTTAAACCCTATTTTCATATGAGAGGAAATTCATGGAGTACAATGCAAATTAATTTTAAGAGAACACAGAGCTTGAAAGAAGTTTTCTGCCTGTGACAGCGCATCTCTGGGTCCACCTTCCGCGTCCGCTGCCGTTTCAGGGTGCTGATGATGAGCGGCCTCGGGCGGGACAGCTCTGAGAGTTTTCCACAGGCAGTTTATTTTCTAGCAGGTTGTGCTCCAAAACCCAGAACAGAGGAATCGGCGCGGCTGACACAACCTGGACTGTTAGTGCTAGAAATCGAGCGCGACGGTTTTCAGTAGTTGTGTTTTATAGACTAGTGAGGGTACGGTTTTACTCCAGGTTTTCCTTCATTTTCTTTCTTTGTGAAAATAGGGGTTTGGGTGGGAAAATTGTTTTAAAAGCATGTGTTTGAGTTAAATACAAAGTTGATTCACGTCAAAGCGCAAACGTTCTTCGGCTTGCAGCTTGGTGTGGCGGAGGAGGTCTTTGTGTGAGTTGTGCTTTAGAGAATGCCACTTCAGCTTTTAACTCCTAAAGCACAGAACAAGGTCATGACTTAGGAAATACCACCTACGCCAGAAACTGTTGTGTTGTCTTTTTGCCGTGTGTATATAAATGAACGTTTTGTGTTGCTGCTCTCTGTTCTCGATGTACTAAACTACCAGGTATTACCAGAGCCAAAATGAGAGCAAGGTCTTGTCCCCAGACGCTTGTAACGCAGTGCCTTACCAAGATGTGCTTCTCTGTTTTTGAGTGTGAGTGATGTTGAGCAGAAGGCTGTTTTTGAAAATGCTGTAAATGAGGTGGTTTGGATTAAATTCTGACCTGTGTGCATCACAGCACTTGCCTTTCCTACAAAGAATTTTGTTGGAAGTGAATAAAAATCCCACCACATCTCAAAAGAGCACTGACTGAGAAGAATCATGGATGTATAGTCAGAGGTGCTTTGAAATTGCATCCCCAACCGACATGAAGAGCTTACTCTAGGTTTGTGAGAATTCTGGCTTCACAATCTGAGGATCAGAATTCATTGGCTGGGAAGCCAATGTGGCTCAAGTGATAGAGCTCCCACCTACCACATGGGAGGTCCCGGATATGGTTCCCAGTGCCTCCTAAAGGAGACGAGCAAGACAGCATGATGGGCAGGTGCAACAAGCCGATGCAACAAGGAGCCAAGGAAGAAAATATAAGAGACACAACAAAGCAGGGAGTGGAGGTGGCTCAAGTGATTAGACACCTGCCTCCCAATCGGAGGTCCTGGGTTCAGTTCCTGGTACCTCCTAGAAAAACAAGGAAGACTAACAGACACAGCAAGTGCAAACAATGAGAGGGTGGGGAGAAATAATTAAATCTTTAAAAAAAAAAATGGGCAAGGGACCTGAAAAGACACTTCTCCAAAGAAGAAATACAAATGCTAAAAACTACATGAAAAGATGCTTGGCATCGCTATTTATTAGGGAAATGCAAATGAAAACTACAATGAGATATCATCTTACACCCATCAGAATGACAGCTATTTAAAAAACAGCAGAATATAAGTGTTGGAGAGGATTTGGAGGAATGCTGCCAGTAGGATTGTGGAATGGTCCAGCCACTGTGGAGGACAGTTTGGCAGTTCCTCAAAAAACTAACTATAGATCTTCCATATGATCCAGTGATTCCACTGCTGGGTAAATACCCAGAAAAATTGAAAGCAGACACAAACAGGTATATGCACACCAGTGTTCATAGCGGCATTGTTCACTATTGCCAAAAGTTGGAATCAACCCAGGTGCCCATCAACAGATGACTGGATAAACAAAATGTGGTACATACATACAAAGGAATATTACTCAGCTGTAAGAAGGAATAAAGTGCTAACACATCAGATAACATGGATGAATCTTGAAGACCTTATGTTAAGTGAATCAAGCCAGGCATTGAAGAATGAATAGTACTTGACTTCACTTATATTAATTAAGGAAATTGAGCAGTCTCAGAGAGCTGTTGTCTGAAAGATAGGTTTGCAAGAAAGGGAAGGAGAAGAGAAGGTTGTGACCCATCACCCATATGGATGTAATCTATGGTAAGGTGATGGACTGTAGTTGCATATTGAGGGGATAGGACAGAGGGTAGTGATATTGTTGGGTTGGGTGGTGCAGGGATGACAGGAGGGTAGATTGGGTGGGGTGGGTTAGAGGACCCAGGATATTGGGGGGACAGTTGGGAGAAGGACAATGTGAACACTTAGGATTTGTGGGTGTGGGGGTGAGGGTGCAGAAGTTGGAATGCTCTTGCAGCAATATGACAAGGAAGGGTCACTGGTCTGAGGTGTTGTTTGGGGGGGCATTCAGGATGGGGCGCACCTGGAACGGGCTTCTAGGGAGTGTGTGAGTGTTCATTCTGTCATGTTGTGTTGTATCTGTGGATGGAAACCCAGCTGGTGAGCGGGAAAGTGTTGGACTGCCATCTTTAGGCAGACCGATTAATTCAGAAATGATGGGTGGTGGTCTCTCGGGAGTGAGTGCAGTTCCTAGTGTGGGAGGACAAACCAGTGTGTCGGGACCTCTTGTTGCATGTAGCTATGAGTCTTATCATCCAGCGAGTCAAGGGGATCTTTGGGACCCCCATGGGGATGGGGAGGGTGGAACAGAGTGGATCAAACAGGGGGTATTTGGTGGACAGTGGAAATGTTTTTCATTGCCTTACAGTGATGGACACAGGACATGGTAGGTGTCATCAGAATTTGTAAAGGTGTACAGTCTGAGGTGTGGACCATACTGTAAACCATTGACAATGTTTAGTGGCTGTGTTTCACTATTTGTGTATTGGTTATAACAATGCTACCATCCACATATGGAAGGGTGTTGGTATGGGGGGGAGGAAAGGGGGAGGAGGTTGGGTATATGAGAGTATCTTGTATTCCATGTGTGACTTTGCTGTGACCTAAAACTTCTTTGAAAACAAAATGAAGGGTGGTGGGACACTGGGGAATGAGGGAGGGAGGGTGCCATGGTACAGACTGGACACCAGATATTGCAGTGATGGAAGGCAAAATGTAAAAAAAAAAGATTAAAAAAATTTTTAAATATATTTTTCATTTTTTAAATATTCCAATCTTTTGAGTTTATTTTAGTTTTAATTTTTTTTAAGTTTTCATGTATTTTCTCTCTTACATTTAAACTTACCATTATTATTTCATTTTCCTATTAATTGTATTTGGCTATTGTATTGGCTTCATCTTTAAAGAGGCTCTGGATCACAGAAAGGTTACAACTGGGGTGGGAAAGGATCGTTGGAGGGGGGTTTCAGGGATGGGGGATGCATAGGAGGAGGTTCACCTGAACATACATATAAGGTATAAAATTGTTCAAATGTTCACAGGGCATTGTCATAGTGGGTGGAGAATCACTCAATAAATGAGAGAATGTTGAATTACCATCTTGGAGAGGTCTGCCACATTCTCTAAGGGAGCAGCGACAGTCTGCCAAGTGCAGGGGCAGTGACTGGTGAAGGAGGATGATCCACCGATGGGCCCTTGTTATTTATGACTAGCCTTATGAGTGTTTGTTCTTGGGATTTAAACTTAGGCTATTGTTATGGGGTGCTAAGTGTTGCCTCCTGAGAGCCTCCTTGTTGCCTCTCTCTAAGCCAAACTCAGCACATGAATGCATTACCTTCTTCCTAGAGTGGGACATGACTCCCAGGGATGAGCCTCCCTGGCACTGAGGGATTGCTACCAAGTGCCAAGTGGCAATGCAACTGGAAAAAGACCTTGAATAAAAGGGGGGAAAGGTAAAGACAAATGAGTTCATATGGCTAAGAGACTTCAAAGTGAGTCAGGAGGTCATCCCAGAGGTAATGCTTATGCACTTCTCAGAAGGACCTCATTGACTTCGAAATTGGATATCACCTCAAATAGAGGGCCTATATAGAGGGCTCTGGAGACATCCAGGTCCCGTGTTAGGGCAGATAGCTCTGGAGTTTGTTGCCTTGCTAGTGGGCCCTACTTTGGAGTTTGTGCTCCCAAGAGTGACAGAATTGGACTCAAATATGTCCTCCCTGTACATGGTTCATCTGTCCCTTCTATTCAAATCTATACTTGATGCTGCAGTTTGTAGGTGTACATCTAGAGACTGGAGTCTTTGGGCTGTCCATGTGCCAGCTGGGCCTGAAATCTCAGTGGAGCTGCAACTCCTACTCTACAGCTAAATGGACTCTCCCAGGACAACTGGGGGGGAGATGATGATGGACAGTGGCCATCCCGGGGAATGGAGAGAGTCTGCAGCTGCAGGCAGGATAATCCCATCCATCTTATTGATGGGATCCATCTTATCCCCCTCTCAATTGGAGGTGGAGTGGATATCACCATCCCAGACTCTTCAGGATTGGGGGAGGAGATATGGACTAGAGTGGGCTTGCTGGTATTTTATTATAGACATATTGTGATTAAAGCAATGGAAGAAATTACAACATTAATGTGGAGCCAGTGGCCACTGGAAACTCTGGGGGCAGGGAGAGGGAAAGGCAGTTGTAATACAGGGGCTTTTTCGGGACTTGGGAAATGCCCTGAATGACATTGTAATGGCAGATATGGGCCTTTTTGTATCATCACGTAATGTGCAGAACTGTGTGGGAGAGAGTGTGGTCTACAGTTTGAACTATGGTCCATGCTTGGTGGCAAAGCCCCAGGATGTGTTTATCCTTTGCAGGAGATGTGTCACACTAATGAAGGTTGTTTGTGTGGGAAGTTGTGGGAGGTATGGGGCGTGGGACCTGTGGGAATTCCTATATTTTTTGTGTAACATTTATTTAATCTAAGTATCTTTTAAAAAATTAAATAAAAAAATATACAGATAGATAGATTGATAGAGGTGATATTTACACAGTGTGAGAATGTAGTAAATGTCACTGAATTGAACACTTTAAAATGGTTAATTTAATTTTAAGTGAATTTTACCATAAAAAGATATGCATACCACTTCCAAATTAGGATAAACTTGTAATAAGTAAAATTTGTGCAGTAAGAGAATTCAGTTTTTGAAGTGGGAGACATGATGGTTTTCAGTACTTACTATGGCATATTGCATTTGACATTTCTCCAGCACTTAAATTATAACTTTAAGAGCTGTGTCAGAGGTTATTTTTTGTATGTCAGATGTATTCCTTGAAAGTAAATTTCTCCTGATGAAAATTCAAAAAAAATTAAAATAAATAAATAAATATATTCAGACAACAGAATTGATATAAAAATATATTAAATCAAAGAATATTTTTAAATTAAATAATTAAATATGACTCTTTGTAAATGTGCAGGACTTTATGAAAGTATGTAGCATTCCATTTTGGAAATAAGATCATTGAATGTGGCTTTTATTTGTGAATTTATTAGAAATTTCTAATTTTGTTTTTAAAAGTTGTTTAATATACTAAGATCTTGATAAGAATCACCATCAAGTTTTTTAGGTTGTAGATTTCAGAATCAGTCAATTTTCTTATTATTATCAGGGATATTTGCCATAATTAATATTCCTTGAAGAACTCTCTAAATCTTTTTTATTTTGCATGTTTGATTGATAAGTTCACAAAATTTAAACTTATTGTTCATGTATGTTCATGTGTGAATGATATACTTCAATAAAGTTAAAAAATGTTTAACAAAACAACAACTAATCAAAGGAAGATGGCACTGGCATAAGGATAGACATTGAATATAGAACAATGGATTAGAGTTGAGTGTTCAGAACTAAACCTATACAGGTATGTTCAATTGATATTGATATGGTGAAAAGTCCATTCAATGGGGAAGAAATATTCTTTTCAATAAGTCGTGTTTGTACAAATGAATATTTTCAGGAAAAATAATCTAATTAGACCCCTACATTATACCATATAGAAAACTTAACTCAAAGTGGACCAAAAACTTCAATGTAATAGCTAAAACTCTTAGAAAAAACATAGAAGTTAAATGTTTTCAGCATTTTTTCTTTGTTTTCAAGGAACAAATTACATAAATGTTACATCAAAAATATAGGGGATTCTCATATACCCCATCCCTTTCCCCTCCCACACTTTCACTGGTTAACATCTTTCATTAGTGTGGTGCATGTCTTACAATAGATGAACATATATTGAAGCATTGCTGCTAACCATGGTCTATAATTTACATTATGGTTTACACTTTGCAATGCACAATTTTATACATTTTGACAAAATATATAATGACTTGTATCTGTCATTGATATATCATGGAGAACAATTTCAGTATCCCCAAAATGTCCCATGTTACATCTATTCTTCACTCCACCCCCCCCACCCAGAACCTCTAGTGACTACTATCTTTATAACAATGTTACAAGTTCTTCCACTACTGGAATATAAATATGTCTAGTTTAGTCCATAGTTGCATTCCCAATTTATGTTTGGTTATTCCTCAATCTTGAGGATTTTAAGATGGTGATGCCTACCCTGCTTACAAATGAGAATGGGCTTAGATCCTATGGGGCAGATGGATGTAACTGTCTTGCTTGCGGTTGTATATACTCTGTTTTTGGGAATGGGTATTGTCCATCATCATCCTTTTGTTAGTTGTCCTGGGTGAGTCTGATGACCTGGGGAGTAGATGTTGGGTGCAACTCTGGTGAGATTCAGAGGTCAACCTGCATATAAACAGCCAGAAGATTTAAGTCTCTGAGACATATATTTAACTAAAGTCCTAATTATAGGTTTAAATAAAAGGGG
>JAQZBX010070448.1:0-15412 GCA_029593785.1 Cabassous unicinctus
ACAAATTTTCTCAAATATTACTTAACAGAAATGCCAGTGTGAAGATCAGATTGATGAAGGTGCTAAACATCAACTTTTTCTCTATCATGTCTCATTCCATGTAATGAAGTAGATAATTTTACTAATGGGACATCATTTGATATGTTATACCTTCATTCATAAATCACTTTCTTAATCTATATACAGAATCAAAGACCTCAAGAGTTGTCAGGAAATTCTTTCAGCAAGATTATCAGGAAAATTAAAGGAAAAAACACTGTCACTTACTGATGTAACAAAGGCAGAATGCTGTGAAATGTATGAATTTTTATGGCAACTTAAAGCAAAGAATAAAGAGCCACTTTGGGATTAAGCACAATAGAATGCATTTTAATTATTTAATTGATTTATTTTATGTAGAGTTAGTGTCATATACAAGCATATATATAATTAAAAGAAGAAACGCTTAGCTTATGATTGGAGCCCATTAATTGCCCAATGTTTTAATGATAAAATTAAATTTTATAACTCTCCATTAATTGTGTTTCACATACATAAAATTTGTCATATTTCAATTTGTGCATCCTAAACATAAAATCAAAAATTGAATTTAATACAAAATAATTTAGTGTAGCGAATTTATAAGTACTGTGCCATGATACTATGTTCAAGTAGTTGAACAATTTGAGTCCCCAAATTTTGTTCAGTTTTATTACTCTTTCAGTTGGAATGTTGATGTTACTTTTCCAAGCTCACACTATCACGAATTCTTAAACCAAAGATTTTAATACAGGGTCTTAGAGGCCAAGCATAATGTTCTTACTCTTTCATAATTGTCTTCTCGCATAGCTGACAGAGAAGTGAAGTTTAGAGCTGTGATATACCTGAAATTTCTCTTGTGATTGTCAGTCAAGTGTACTTTGTAATGAATTTCTTTTTTAGATAACTACTGGTACATTTTTATTTTTAACTATTTGAATATTTTCTTTCAATATATAGGTAATGAGAGAGCAATCAAAAGAGGGAGAGAGAGTGTGAGAGAGATATAGAAGACAGAATGTGGAGTTGAGAGAGAGAGTATTATTATTAATAAAAAAATACTTTTATGACACACAATGCAATAATACACATTTATATTATTAACTGATATCTTTGTTATTTCATTAATATAGCATTTCAACCTATACTAAAATTATATTTGTGTGTCTGTTCTCTATGAATAATATGTAATGTGATGGATTTGCACAGAAATAAAAAATTATCTTAGTTATACCTTTTTTCCTTGTTTTCTCTAAGGATCAAATGTGCAATTTTAGTTCCTTAGCCCCATATTTACATTGATAATTACTCTTTTTATTTGTTTTACACATGGCCACATTGATCTGTGATAAGCTTTCATGGTGAAAATGACATATGGTTTTTGTTCCCCTTCAAATTGTAGTTTTAAACTGATATCCTCATTCCTTTCTTGTTGTAGGAAATCTTGAAATGACAAAACTGTGTGGTGTTTCATATGATGAATATAAATTATTTGTAAGTCACTGAATGCAGCCTAGCCCAAATTATGGCTGTTATTTCATTCTGTTAAACCCTGGAAAATACAGGTGCCAATTACTTACGAATGAGTTAGTAATATGCCAGTTATGAGTGAAAGACAATAAATGTCATTGTACTGAAATATAATGCTTAATATGTTAGACCCATTACTGTATTTCAATCTCTGTGGTATTCAGTCCACGTGTCAGGGCCACTTTAATATTTCATTTTTGAGTTTTGCATTTAAACATTAATTTTTTTGATTCACTGTTCTTTTTAAAATATCTGTTTTTATTGGAGAAGTTGTGAGCTTACACTACAAGCATGCATAATGTGCAGAATTTCCACATATCACCCCTCCACCAACACCTTACATAATGGTGGAACATTTGTTACAGATTATGAAAGAACATCATCAGACTATTACCACTAACTATGGTTCATAACTTAAATTTGGTATATATTTTTTCCATATACCCCTTATTATTAACACATATGTTGGTACTATACATTTGTTATGGTTCATGAAAAAGTGTTCTTATATTTGCACTGTTAACCACAGCCCATTTTCCATCACATGGCTCACTGTGTTATACAGTCCCATTCCTTGTACATTCTATCCAAAGTGTATGCTCACTGGCTCTCCCCTTCATCACAGTGTTGTGAAGACATTGTTCCAGTAAACCTCAGGCCAAAGAAAAAATCTCATACCCCTTATTATTGACCCTTAGTACCTTCTTTGACATTGATGCAAGAATATTACAATACTGCTGTTAACTATAGTCATGAACTTTCTTTTCTTCAATTCCACAAAAGAAATACTATTATATAAGAAAACATATCATAATCAAATTTATATTGTAACAAAGCAATAACAAGATCTTTAGTAATCAATTTTAAGTGATAATATTTTATAATTATTTTAGAAGTTTCTTTAGCAATGATAACAATTTAAAGGCCATTTTTTATTTTTATAGAAATATGTCTGGAAAATCTGTCCAATGACTTTTCAATAATAACGAGTAAATGCATAGGAAACATCTTATGCAATTATTGTTAATATCTGAAAAAAAATTTACAATGTTACAATCACTTTAAGAGACAAAAATGGACAAATTAGTTATGTTTTCAAGAAAGAAAAGTAAAACATGATAAAAAAGGTATTGCACTGTTTGTTATGATACACAAGGTGCACTTTCTTCCAGAATAACTTTGGTTGCCTTGTAGAAAATTAGTCCAGATCTAATGGGAAAGGATCATTGCCAAGAAAGAACACATATAATAGTTTGGTGTGAAATGGCATATTTTTAAGACAAGTTGAAAACCCAGGTTTAGTCATATGGGAATGTTTTAAAATGATGTAACTTTCACCTTGATTTTCTCCTTTACATTTAATACAATCTTGTGAGGTAAATGCATTTGCTCCCATTTTTTAATAATGATCATTAAATAAATTTATTTCAGGCTCATTGTAGGAAATTCCAAACTACTATTCAGGGTTACACTCTACTGTAATATAGATAGATACAAAAACATTGAGATTCATTGTTCTTCATGAATTTGAAGAAAATATAAGAAAAGGTAGATCAAAATTTAACAGAAAAAACCCACATTAATTAATTTTTTTTCTTTTTTGACATGAAAATTTAGTCAACAAATGAATGAAACCATAACTTCCTTTTCTGTATGCAGGGAACCACATCCACCTGGGCCCAATTTCTTCATCAATGCCTATCTAATTACTGCCTAGGTTATCAACGTCCTTCTAAGCAGCAGACACGGGGATATAATTGAGTGAACTCTATATCATGAGACAGTGTTTTTCAGATCTATGCATATAAACTGAGATGTCAGAGGAACCATCAGATTTGGCTACCTACAGGATTCCATGGAAGAATATGACTGAAGTCACGATGTTTATATTGATAGGCTTCACAGATAAAATTGAGTTGGATGTCTTCTTATTTTATTATTTTTAGCAGCCTATATTTTCACTTTGATTGGAAATTTGGGACTGGTTTTATAGGTTATTGAGGATGCCCAGCTCCACACCCCTATGTACTATTTTCTGAGTGTATTGTCATTCCTGGATGCCTGCTATTCTTCCATTGTCACCCCCCCAATGTTGGTCAATTTCCTGGCAGAGAGTAAATCTATTTCATTTCTTGCATGTGAAACACAGATTTTTTCATTCTTTCATTAGGAACCCAAGAATGGTCTCTCTTGGCTGCCATGGCTTATCATTGTTATGTAGCTATTTACAACCCACTGCTATATTCAGTTAACATGTCACCCCTAGTTTATATGCCTCTCATCATTGCTTCCTCTGTTGGTGCTTTTTGCATGGTACTTTACAGAGAGTGGCCACTTTTAACCTTTCCTTCTGTGCATCCAATGAATTTAGACACGTGTTTCGTGACATTCCTCCACTCCTCGCTATTTCTTGTTCTGACACTCACATCAACCACCTTCTACTTTTCTACGTTGTGGGTTCTATTGAGATAGTTACTATATCCATAGTTCTGATCTCCTATGCTTTCATTCTGATGGCCATTCTGAGGATGTGTTCTGCTGAAGGGAGGCAAATAGCCTTTCCAACTGTGGCTCTCACCTAACTGGAGTGTCAATTTACCATGGGACATGGTATGTGAAGCCAAATTCCAGTTATGATTCAGACAATGATATGATAGGGACTATATTTTACTCTGTTGGGATTACCATGCTGAATCCCATTATCTACAGTTTGAGGAACAAAGATGTAAAAGAGGCCATGAAAATTTTGAGAAAAAATGTTTCAGCAGTAAACATTTTGGCATTGAGTCAAAGTGAAAAGAATCCTGAGTGTCAGTCCATTTTTTCATGATCAGAAACATGAGTAGAAAATAGCTTGCTTTTAGCTTATATACCTTAGAATATTTCCAAATAAATTACTAATTAGCCCTCCTGTGCAAACTTTTATACAATTAGATAAGCTTTGTCAACTATATACTTATGACTACATGTGAACATATCAATAATAAATATTTACTGATGTACCCATTTTGCTTCATATAGTCTCACATTATTCATAGAAATTCCTCTGCAATCTTTATGAAATTTATACCCTCTGAAACCCCCAAGAAGTTCATCCCTATGGTTAGCCCACTTGCCCATGTACCGTCCCACATCCAGATCCATCCACGTCTCTGCACACATCTTCTGCACTTCTTGGCTCAACACCATAGATTTTTATTCCTTTATTAAATTCTTTCCTCTCCAATTTTTCATTACTTACAGTAATTATATCTATTTGAAACTCCCAAAAATATATTGAGACTACATGACAATATTTTCAGAGATTGTAATTAAAGATCAGTAAAGACAATATTATAGCTCAGAGAAAAACTTAAAAATGGCTATAGGATATAGATGCTCCACAGTCTTAAAGGATTGTCCATATTTTAGTGTTTCTACTATCCTGAGATATTGACATTAATTTCTATCTCTACTTTTACCCTTTATGTTTGAGGAATGACTTTGTATTTGTTAATGTTTCTCAAGTTTACTCCTAGTGAACAAGCTACATGATGAAAATAATTTTCATTTCAAGTCTTCTCTGATTCTGCTTTATTTATACTGCTGTATTTAAATTGGTTTTAAGATTTTCTTATTTAAGGAATCATTAAGAATGAAAATATTGTTTTCCTACAATGAAAATGACTCTTACCCACCAGTGGTGCTTGACTTTTGAATACACTAAAACAGCCTCATCTAAACAAGTAATTAAAACAATTTTTAAACAATTAATTCTTAAGTGTGAATTTGAGATACAAACCAAAAATTTTCAGAACATGATTTGTAATCTTTCTAATAATTATGCAAATAAAGACTCATATATCTCTTTTAGGACAAGCTCAAGTTTGATATCAGAATACGTTCAGCGTCTTCTTCTGAAAAATGCTTCCAGTTCTAGCACAGCATGTAGAATTTAGAAATAGCTACTCCTGTCCTGATGGCAAGCTAAAATATCTAAAATCAACTTCTTTTAGATCTGTTATAAATTGAGGTAACAGGGCAAATCACTACCCCAAAAGTGGAAAGACATGGAGATACAGAAATTTAGTTTATCAGGAGTAGCAACAGGTAGACGTACTTAAATGAGACATATTAAATTTCCCTTTTTTACAATTAAATTACTTGACCTGACTAATTGTTGAAGATAGAGTATGGACTAACTTAAGAGTTAAAAAATACATCTAGAAGCCCAAGGTTAGGGGGATCCTGACACATTTTTGCATTGTGCCTCCAAGAGTCCCAAGCTTGTCACTGTAAGGATGGTGGAAAATTCCCATTGTGCCAACAAAAGCAGGAAGGAAAAATACCCATTTAAACTATTCACAAAGCATTCTGTTTTCCTTAACAAAGATCAGTCTTTAAGGGACAGTATTTTACCTGAACCTAACCACTGTGGGTTTTATCTAAGCCACAGTTACCTGGTGGAAAATAGATGCACAAATCCAGGTCTCCTGGTATTTCCCACTTCTCACATAAGGGCTTAAAAAAAAAAAAGAAGAATGACAATCGTTTGTGAATTTCATAGACTAGGGACACATTTAACTGACACTTTATCATAGGATTATTGACCTTTTACTTCACACTACATATTACAACACTTTAAAAGAGTTACTGTATGTAAGAATGGGTTACAACTATTAAGAATTGCAAGGCTCAGCCCCAATTTAAGTATGAATCCTTAAAAAAACTCAAAGAAAACTGAGACAGACAAAAGGACAATAGAAGAAATTTTAGCCACTGAAACTTGCAGCTTCAGGTAACAATAAAATACCCTAACTCCTAACCAGGTAAACATAGACTTAATGCTAAAAGTCTGTTTACCTCAGTTGCCTTTGCCTGATATTTCATGTATGGCTTTCAACAATAGCTCATAAGACATGCTAAAAGGCAAAAACAATATGAAGATCAGGTCAACATCATACACAGACTATGGTTTGTTAGACATGTTGGAATTATCAGATGAAAAATTTAAAATAACTATCAATAATATGCTAAGATCTATAAAGGAAAGAGTAGACATCGTGCAAAAACTGATTGGTGGGAACTGACATGAGTAAGAGTCTGGAGTAAGACACATGCATATCTGGCACACGGCCCCCTTAGATCAAATGAAAATGGGTAGAATACGTCAGAATTAGCTTTCCCCAAACTTTGGAAGAAAATTAACTAAAGACAAATACAAACGTGAAAACTGAGCAAAAAAATCTAAGGAAGTTTGAGAACAACAGGACAAGTTTGTTGGTCCTGAGTTCTTCCCCCTTTCTAGGTTCTGCAGGGTAGTTTGTATGCCCCATAGTAGTGGTCCATGCACATAAAAGTGAGGGTCCCAGGGTGGGTGCACCTTGATTAAATTTGGATGTCTTTATACATCAACCCTAACTGGCTCTGTGGAACACTGAATCAGGGGCCATACCTGGGTCCCCTAACATGGGGTTTACTTGTGACTGAGAAGTGGCACAGAAATGTATATACTAATTTCAATTAAGAAAATCGTTGCAAAAATCATGAACAAATTTTAGCAAATTGAATGGGTATTAAAAGGATTATACACCAAGTCTCTCTTAGATTTATCCCAGGAATATAAGGGTGGTTCAACATCAGAAAGAAATTCAAGGAAATATATCTTATTAATACATGAAAGAAAAATTACATAATGATATCAATTGATGTAGAAAAGGAATTTGTCAAAATACTATGCAATTTGAGGATAAAATCACTTGGTAAAATAAGGATAGATGACAGCTTTCTCAGTAGGATAAAAGGCACATATGAAAAGACCACTAATATTATGCTGTGTAGTGAAAGACTGAAGGCCTTCCCATAGAAGTTAAGAAAAAGACAAAAATGTCTGCTTTACCCACTGCTAAAAGAAAGTCATTGGGATACATGTTACAATACTGTATGAATGAACTTCAGTGAAATAAGCCAGATCCCAAAATAAAAATATAGTATAATCTCACTTATATGAAATACCTAGAATAAGCAAATTCACAGAGACAGCTAGTAGATTACAGGTTATCGGGGCTGAATTGTGAGGGAAATGGGGAGTTATTGCTAAAACAATGCAGTATTTCTGGTTGAGGTGATAAAAATTTTTGTAATGGATCATTACAAACCATTATGATGGTAGCATCATATCGAGAAGATAATTAATACCTTTGAATTGTATCCTTAAAGTGCTTAAATGTTGAGTTGTGTGTATTTATTTATAAGAAAAAGTCAGAAAAAATGCAGGGGGTAATTTAAACAGAAAGATGGATACCCTAAGATAGAATCACAGATAATGCTAGATATTTAAAAACTGTAACAAATAAATAATGCCTTTAATGTGACCTTCAGCTAATTGGACATGTTCAAGGAAAGTATCACTGAGCATGAACATATGTCAATTAAAACTGCACAAACTGCAGAGAAAAGACAAAATGACTTAAATATGCAACAGAATATTGAAGAACTGTGGGGCAATAACAAAAAGTATAATATACCTATAATGGGGATAACAAGAAGGAGAAAGAAATGGGGAGAGGAAATATAATTATTAATGGTCGAGAATTTTTGTAACTTATTCACAGACACCAAATCACAGATCTAGGAAGCTCAAAGAACACCAAACAGGATAAATATTTTAAAAATCTACTTATAGGAATATATTAACCTGAGGAAATCTAATACAAAAAAATTATGAATTTTTTAAAAAATGGCTTATTTATAGAAGAAAAATAAAATGTTTTGATGTGGATACTGTATATTTACATGATTTTTCTGTAAACCTATAACTAACCTAATTTATAATTTTTAAAAATTTAGAACATATTTCCCTGGCCTATGTATTGTGTGTTTTAATGAGGTAATACATGTAAATTGCTTCACACATTACCCAGAAGATATAATCTGTAAATAAATGCTGACTACCTCTATTAAAGAATAATAAAATTATAAAAAAGTGCTATTATCAATTTTAATAAATATTCTACACCAATGCAAGGTGGTGGTGGTGGAGTGGTATATGGGAATAATGTATTCTATGCATTATAGTTCTGTAAACACACAACTTTTCACATAAAAGAAGTTTTAAAAAGCAAGGGTATACCAAATAATATATTACACTAACACTAATTAAAAGAGCAGGAATAGCTTTATTAATTACAGAATAAGGAAAATTATGAAGGTTAAAGTATTGCATTGTGATGGTTAGGATAATGTATGAACTTGGCAAGGTAATATTTATTGCCCAGTGGTCTGGTCAAACAAGCACGGGGCTAATTATAATACAAGGGGATTTCATGGACTTTAATGATGAGGGATTTGATTGCATAAATGGCTGGTTACATCTACAATCAACTAAGGAGATTGCTGTCAGCAGTGAGTGACCTCTTATAAAATCAGTTGTAGGTCTTAAAAGGGGAAGAGATTTCAGCATTCAGACAGAATTCCCATCTCTACTACAGACAGCCAGCATCTCCTGGGAACTCTGCAGGACCTTCATCTGAAACCCTGGTTTGCAGCCTGCCTTGGGGAATTTTGGACTTGTGCACTCCACAGCTGCTTGAGAGAATTTCATAAAATCTCATACTATTTACAGGTATCTTCTGTCAGTTCTGTTTCTGTACAAAACCCTGATTAGCACAGCTTGGTACTGGGAGTAGTTCTTGAGAAACAGATTTCCACAATTGGCATCTTTGTTGAAAGTCGCTTGACTGTATTTGAGTGAATCTATTTTGAACTCCCTATTCTATTCCATGGAATTAAATATCTATCTGTCAACAGTACCACATTTGCGTGTGTATTTTAGTTTTATAATAAGTTCTGTAATCAAATTTTGTCTTCCAAATTCTTATTCTAAATTGTTGTAAATAACTTAGTTTCTTTGTTTTAACTTTCCATTTGTAGAATTAGCTTGTCAATTGCTCCAAAAATGCTTGCTTAATTTTAATTGGGCTTGCAATGAATCTCTAGAAAAATTTGGGTGCAGTTAATTAATAGATTGATTCTTTGTAAGTGGTCTGCCTACCAGGGTCATCTTTCTTTCTTTCTTTTTTATTTCAAAATAATGTCCAGAATTCCCTATCAACTTAAAATCATTGAATATGAGAACAAGATGTACAATATATTTCAAGCAAGTTTCTTAAAGTTTCTTATACACATAACAAGTTAATAATCTATAGATTATTTCATGAAAGCCCCAACATATGAAAAGACTGTATTCTACTCAGAAAGTCTGAACTCTGCCAGATTTCTAATATTCTAATATTCTATCATATAACATGCTACAATTATCTATATATTGCCAAATCTCTTCTCTTAATATTCCTATCACTGAGTTTACATGACAATTATTTATTCATATCTTATCACTCCTTTCAAAATCTCATTGAGTTTAAATTTAGGTCTTATTCCATTAGAAGTGTAACACTCTAAATATTAAAGGTCAAATAACTAATTTATATTAATAATTTATAAATTCTGTCACATTTAATGCTTTCATATTATTTTATTGTATGCCTCTTACCTGGATTTTGAGAAAATTAAGCAGTTTCATTTCTTAGGAAGAGGAAACTTGATTTCAGGTAATTTCTGTTATTAACCTGTGTCATTTAGTTCATTGCTACCAGAACTAGGATTATGTGCTTTAACATGAGATTCTTTTTCCTATTCTACTTCATATATATTTTCAACTGAGAGATCATTTCTTTAAGAGGTCAAAGTTCATTTATGCTTTTTTTTTTCCATGTAGTCCATTATTCTTGAACCATTCCCATATTTTAAATATGGGTTAAATATTTATTTGAATATTTTAATAAATAAGTAAATAAGTAAATAAACAAACTTGTGCTTTTATGTCTTAGAAGCGAGCTAGTGTGTTTTCTCCCTGGTGCATCCCCTGTGGACTTCAACAATAACTCAAGAAGCTAATAAAATAATCCAAATGCATATTATTTAGTTGATACATTGTGTTAACAGTTCTGTTCCATAGATAAAAAGAAGGCTTTTTAGTCACTTAAAATATTTTAGAAACTATAATACTGATTCTCAAACTACATTTTTAATACATTATTATATGCTTAATATTTAAATTTGATATAGTTGATTTCAATTAACTAAGTGCTGTATTAAGAAATGGAACTGCATGCCTAGACCTTCCAGAGAAGAAAACAGACTAAATAGAAGGACTGCATATATGTTTAGGTAAATAGAGATACAATGAGAAGACTGTTTTAATTTTCTTGATGGATGGTGATAATAGTCAGAAAGGGACAGTAGAAATAAGATATTTATTAAATGGAGAATAAATTAGCTTATAACCAGCTGCTGAGTATGTGTCACTTTGAGCACATAAAATTTTTTTTCTGGTAGAGGAATAATAATTAATTTAATTATATTTTACTAGTTAGCTAAATGATCTAGAACCCACTTTAGTTGTTTTCTTTGTTTAATTTCACGTTTATTTGTGTGCTTTTTGTAAGCTTGATTGTGTTTTAAAAAATGGTTTAAAATAGCTGAGAATGTTATTTTGTATTTTTCCTAGGGAATGACTCCAGAATTTTGGCATGTCACAATATTACACTATGGTTGAAAGGAAGTAGCTTATAGTGTGGAGTCAGAGAAATCTGGGCTTGAATCCTGGCTCTGTGAATACCTGTGTGAACTTTGTCATGTTGTGTTTCTAACAGGGCATGAGTTTCCACATATATACAAAGACTCTAATATTTTGAGCTTACAAATAGCAATGTTGACTATGCAAGGAAATGGACACAAAATTTCCATCCTTTTGTAGCTACTTAATAACACATGGTAGCTGCTATCATAGCTTTCTTTCTTCTGAAGTTTGATGTTTGTAATGTTCTCATGGGTGTTTGTTACTTTATGTTTTCAGACTATATGAGATTTGAAGAAATTGTTTTGAGTCTTCCAGAAGCATTATGTATGTTTTAATTTTAAACTTTAAGATCTATATTTTTTTTTCTTTCTATCCTTCATTTGTTACAGAAAAATCACTACAAGTAGACAAAGCCAGTCTAATATCATCTAATATTACTTAACAGTAATGTTAGTGTGAAGATCAGCTTGGTGAAGTTACTAGACGTCACCTTTTCTCTATTATGTGTCTCCATTCCATGTAGTGAAGTCGATAATTTCTCTAATGTGTCATCATTTTATAAGGTATACCTTCATTCATAAGTCCCTTTCTAATCTACAGACAGAATCAGAGACATCAACAGTTGTCAGGAAATTCTATCAGCAAGATTTTCAGGAAAGTTAAAGGAAAAAACACGATTATTTACTGACAGCAAAGGCAGAATGTAGTGAAATGCATGAATTTTTATGGCACCTTAAAGCACAGAACAATGAGATTCTTGGTGTTTAGTCTCAATAGAATTCATTTTAAATATTTAATTAATTTATTTTATGTAGTGTCATATAACAAGCATATGTATAATTAAAAGAAGAAAGACTTAGCTTATGATTTGGAGCCCAATTATTGCCCAATGTATAAATGATAAAAATCTATTTTTGTAACTCTCCATTTATTGTGTTTCACATAAATAAAATTTTTCATATTTCAATTGTATGGTTCCTAAACATAATATTAATACAAAACAATTTGATGCAGCTCATAAATAAATACTGTGCCATGACACCATGTTCATGTAGTTGAACCAATTGGCCTGAAAATTTTGTTCCGTTTTATTATTCTTTAGTAGGAATGATGTAGTTACTTTTCCAAGCTCACACTATCACTCAGCCTTAAACCAGAGATTTTAATGCAGGCTTTAGTGGCCAAATATAATGTTCTAACTCTTTCATGTTTGTTGTCTTTTCTCATAGATGGCAGAGAGTGAAGGTTAGAGCTGCGATGTCTCTGAAATTTCTCTTGTGTTTGTCTGTTAGGTATATTTTGTAATTAATTTCTTTTTTCGACTACCTACTAGCATATTTTTCAAAACATATTTGAATATCTTTATTTCCTTTCACAATAATGTTAATGGGAGAGAAAAAGAGAGTGAGAGAGAAGAGAGAATGTGTAGTTGAGAGAGAGTATGAGGTTTATTATTAATAGAAATATATATATTTATGATGCACAAGACATTAATACATATTTATATTGTTATGTTTTTCATTAATGTAGCAATTCAAAGTATATTAGAAATTATTTTATTTACATATGTGTTCTCTATGAGTAATATGTATTGTGTCTGTATTTCAACAGAAAAGAGAAATTACCTTAATTATGTATTTTTTAATTCTTGAATTCTCTAAGGATCAAATGAGCAATTTGTGTTTCCTAGACTCATATTTACATTGCTATTTACACTTTTTATTTTTCTTCCACATAGCCACATGGATGTGATAACCTTTCATGGTGAAAATGACATATGGCTTTCTTCCCCTTCCAACTGTAGTTTTAAACTGATTTCCTCATTTTCTTCTTGATATAGGGAATCTTGAAAGGCAAAACTGAGGTGTGTTACATATGAATAAAATCAGTTGTAAGTCACTGATTGCAGCCCATCTTAGTGCAAGGAAGATATTTCATTCCATTAAACCCTGGATAACACAGATGCAAATTACTTAAGAGTGAGTCAAACACTTCAGTCTCTACAGGAGTGAAGGAAAAACAAATGTCATTATGCTGGAATATAATGCCTAAATATGTTGGACCCAATACTGTATTTCAATCGTTGAAGCAGTCAGACTAACTGTTGGTATCTCTTTAATAATTTTTGCATGTCTTTTGCATTTAAACATTTTTTTGGTCAAGCACTTTTCAATTTTTAATATATATATTTTATCAGAGAAGTTATGAGCTTACAATATGAGCATGCATTATGTGCAGAATTCTCATACATCACCCCTCCACTAACACATTGTTGTGCACCATATGTTAACAGGTTATGAAAGAACATCATCAGATTATTACCACTAACTATGGTCCATAGCATACATTTGGTATATTTTTTCCCTATACCCATTATAAATAACACCATGTATTTGTATTGTACAGTTGTTTTAGTTCATGAGAGAACATTCTCATATTTGTATTGTTTTCCATAGTCCATCTTCCGCCACATGGTTCACTGTGTTATAGTCCCATTCCTTGTACAAACTGTCCAAAGGGTACACTCAGTGGCACTCAATTTCATCACAGCCTTGTATAGACATCACCCCAGTTAATCTTAGAACGTTTTCCTTATCCAAAAAAAAAAAATCCCATTGCCCTTGTTATTGACCCTTAGCTTTGATACAGTAAATTTTTTGACATTAATGCAAGAATATTATAATACTACTGTTAACTGTGGTTATGCAGTTTCATTTCTTCATATCCCACAAAAGAAACACTATGATGACATAAGAAAATATACCAGAATTAAAACTTTATATTTTAGCAAAGCAATACAAAGAGCTTTAAAACTCAGCTCATTATTGATTTTCAAGGATAATATTTTATAGTCATTTTAGAAGCTCCATTAGCAATGATAATATTTAAAGATATGGCCATGATTTATTTTTATAGAAATACATCCATAATATCTATCCCAGGACTTTACAGAAATAAGGAGCATATGCATAGAGAAACAGCTTATGCAAATTTAACATTTGAAAAACAATTACAATGTTAAAATCACTTTAAGAGACAAAAATTTGGACAATTTTAGTTTATGTTTTCAAGAAAGAACACCGAAAAAAAGGAAAAGGATATTGCACTGTTTGTTATAATACACAAGGTGCACTTTCTTCCAGAATAACTTCGGATGCTTTATTCAAAATTATTCCAGAAGTACTAATGAAACAGGATCATTGCTAGTAAAGAACACATACAATTCTTTGCTGTGAAATGGTTGTCCTAGAAGAGAAGGCAAAATGTATGTCTTACAAGCTAGCTTATACATGTGGGAACATTTTTAATGGCATAACTTTCACTCTAATTTTCCCCTTTAAATTTAACACAATCTTAAGAGGTAACTATGATTACTCCAATTTTTAAATTATGATCATTTTAGTAAAGTTATTTCATTTTCATTGTAGTAAATTTCGAACTAGTATTCAGTTGTTACACTACACTATAACACATTTGGATACAGAAACCTTGTTATTCATTTTTTTAATGAAATTTAAGAAGATATATATTAGAAAAGAAAGTTCAAAATTTATAGAAACTTCCACTGGATTTTTTTTTTATTTTTAACATGACAAATTTAAGCAACAGATGAATGAACCCATGTCTTCCTGTTACATATACAGAAAACTGCATCCACCTGGGCCCAATTTCTTCATCAATGCCTATCCAGTCACTGTCTAGGTTGTCACCTTCCTTCTAAGAAGCAGACATGAATATATAATTGGGTGAACTCTATATCACAATACAGTATCTTGCAGATCTACACATATAAACTGAGATGTCAGAAGTACAATCTGATTTGGATATCTACAGGTTTCCATTGAAGAATGTGACTGAAGTCACCATGTTTATATTGACGGGCTTCACAGATAAAATTGAGCTGGAGATATTCCTGTTTTTATTATTTCTGGCAACATATCTTTTTAATCTGATTGGAAATTTAGGACTGGTTTTATTGATTTTTGAGGAAGCTCAGCTCCACAACCCCATGTACTATTTTCTGAGTGTGTTATCATTCCTGGATGCCTGTTATTCTTCAGTTGTCACCCCCAAAATGTTAGTCAATTTCCTGGCAGAGAGTAAATCTATTTCATTTCTTGGATGTGAAACACAGATTTTTCTCACAATTTCATTAGGAGGCACAGAATGCTTTTTCTTGGCTGCGATGGCTTATGATCACTATGTAGCAATCTACAACCCACTGCTGTATTCAGTTAACATGTC
>JAQZBX010070449.1:0-15419 GCA_029593785.1 Cabassous unicinctus
TTTTTTCATTTACTTAGCTTTTGGAATGTTCATTTACAGCATTTCCTCAACCAGGTGTTTAAATAAAAGGAAACAGGTGTTGGAATACCAAACTCCATTTTACACTCTATTTTCTGATTCTTGAACCTTGAATCATGGAGGAATTCTGCCTGATTAAGGAGAAAGATAAAAGGCATGGGGATATAACGTTTATTACATTGGCTTCTTTTAAATTAGTAGTCTTGAAGAAGGCTTTCATTATCCATTGTTGCCCTGGCATGTTTGTGCTCTATAGCTATTCTTCAGATGTGGCCCAGTCAAAGCTGTGGAATTCCCCAACACTTTTATAAAGCCTTTGAATTCATACCTCAGTTATTTAGAATATATGATTTCATAGAATTACCAGGCCCTGGGAGATCTGAAGCAAGAGGGGATGCTAAATAAGCCTCGACCTCAATGTGAAGGCAGGCTGTTTCTGTCTCAGTCCCTCTTAGTAGCATCAGAGACTGTGATATTGTAGGTGTTTTACATCATTTTTCACCTCTTTTCATTGCATGTGTCACTAGTACTATTCTTATTAAACAGATGGTAAATTGATACATCAAAATGGTATACTAGTGTTATTTTAATTTCTATTTATTTTCTTATAAATGGTATTGATTGTTATCCCATATTTATTATTAGGCCAATATAATTCTTCTTTTATTAATTAACTGCTTATTCATATTGGCAGTTTGTTTTGTATGTCAGCATTTTTCTTATCAAAATGTATGACCTTTAAATATATTAGGGTTATTAACCCTTCATCTATTGTTTCCCTTGCAACAATTTCCCCGCCTGGGTGCATTACATTGCTGTAAATTTCAGAGTTGTTGATATCAAAATTTTCATTTTGGATTTTCTATCATTTTGTTAGAATATTTCCCTACATTACAGAGATTTCATAAATATTAATTATCTGGGCATTTACAACAAACTTTTAACTCTTTAAACCTGGATTTGGTTTACACGAATGTTTTTAAATCACTTTGACATGACTTTTTGAATAGTTCTTATGTTTCGCATTGACTAATAATGCCCTCTTTCTTTTAAGCTACACAGGCTTATATAGTAGAATCATCTATTTGTTGATGCTCCTTACTTTTCTTCTGGAAGTTGTAGCAAATAATTTGTGTATAGCTGGAGTCTATATTTCCAATTATATCAAATTTTGGAAAATAATTTTATTGTTCTTTTTATTACTCTTATTTTCCAATTTTCAAGATAAGATTTTCTCTTCTTGCTAAGGCATAATGCTGTGAACAGAACCGTTCTTTCCTCTTAACTCTTACCTAACAGGAATTGAGAATGTCATAAACCATGAGAGTACTGAATTTTCTTTTGGGGAGACTTGGAATCTAGTGTTCAATAAGCTAATTTGCTACTAGAAAAATGTGCATAATCCCTTATTCAATTTCTGTTTGAAATGAAATAGTGTTTGAAAGAAAAATAATGTATTATTTTCTTTTCATTTTTCTCATTCCCTCACACCTAATGTGTTAATTTTAGTCTTTCCTAGCTTCCTTTCATTTCTACATAAATGCTATTATACAATATCAGATTGTATAGATCATTTAAGACACTCTCTCAACAAATGCGTAAGTCTATATAAGAATCTCCCTGACAGCTTGTCCCCCAGGTGCTAATGTTTGTTCTGTTCCCACATCCCCAAGACTTTAAACAGCACCATTATTACGAAAGCTCTTCTATGTCTCTTCCCTGTTTTACCAAATTAAATGTTCTGATTATGGGACAGGTCATATCTGCTATAACTTGACATTAATGATTTTAATATGAGGTAGTGAATTTAAGAAAATCTAAGAAAATTTACCAAATCTACATATTTTTCTCTTGGAAAAGAAAGGCATTCAAATTACATTTTTGTGATAGTAAAAAAAAGGTGATTGTTATATTTTTTAAAAGCTATTAAAATATGTACATCTCCAGGAGAAATTGTATTGAATGGTTTATGTACTATATTAAACCATAAATGTATGAGGCTAATTTATTTTCTAATCAAACATGTACTTTTGTTTTAAGTTCTGAAGCCTCAAGAGTTGCTTCTACCTCCAAGGTGTCAGATTATCCAGTAATTTATACAAATCCTAGCTGTAACTTTTATCTTATATCTTAGGTCTCTGGGACATTTATTCCATTTAAATATGTCTAAAATAATTAAAAGTGCATGTCACAGGATAGCAGATAAACCTTGTCATAAAGTTCTGTATGGCTCTTTACAATCTGTTAAAGAAAATCAGTTCCATATTTCTGGTCCTATTCTTCATTCTGTGTAAGAAGAGGATGATTTTAAGAACCAGTCTCAGGTAAGCAAATGTGCACAGATTGAGATATATGCATGTTTATTTATGGTAACTGAACACATCTAAGTCATCTATAATGTTTTCTAGCTGTGCAGGAAGCTGTGACCCTCATGGCAGTTTCTTGCTCTGCAACCAGGAGTAAATTTCTATCCAGTAACACATAATCATACACATTTAAAGAGGTAGACTTGTTTGCTTTTCATCCTGTCAGGTTAGATTTCTTGGTCAACTCAAAAGAGCCTAAATATGCCTTGAAGTTATAAAACAATTGAAACCCCTAACCTATGATTGAATTCCACAGGGTAAAGAGGAAAAAATGCAGTTGATAATGTGGTGGCAGAAGGAAAAATACAGGGCAAAGGCCCTGCAACAATTCGTATTCAGCTGTGATATACAGCACACAGGAAAACTTTAACCATATTTTAAAGGCTAGGTAGCGTTACTTACTGTTCAGTACACTGAAACTGCTAATGCTAAGAGAAAAAAAACAAACATATTTCTTACTGTGCCCAAGACCTTTCAGCTCCCCAGAGCAATTATAACAATTTCTGCTTGGAAAGGAGAAGTTGGATGGAAGCATATCTACACATGTGGCCTCAGCAAATCTCTGTGTTCAGTCCCCTTTATACCTTATGCAATGTAGAAAGCAAAACTAATGTTTGTCAAGGCCATAATATGAGTAGGAACAATTTCAATCCTTACAATATCTTATAACAAGGAGTATATTAGTTTCCTATTGCTGCTAAAACAAATTACCACAAATCTTGTGGCTTTAAACAACATGTATTTATTGTTTTACACTTCTGGAGATCAGAAGTTTGGAATGGGTCTGGTTGGCTAAAATCAAAGTGTCAGCTAAGCTCCTTCTAGGGGATCTAGGGGAGAATCTGTCTGGCTTTTTTCAGCTTTTAGAGTCCACCTACATTCCTTGACACATGGCCATCTTCCAAATTCAAAGCCAGCAACCGCGAGTTGAATCACTCCCACCTCTGCTTCTGTTGTCACATAACCTTTTCTGCCTCTGCTTCTCCTGGTTCTCTCTTTCACTAATAAGGACTCTTGTGATTATATGGGGTCTACCAGATTATCCAGGATAATCTGCCCATCTCTAGATCTGTAATAATCACATCTGCAAAGTCCCATGTAAGGTAATATATTCAGTTTCTAGGGACATAAATTCCTTTGGGGAACCATTATTCTGCCTATCACAGGCATGTCCCCATTTAAGTATATAAAACAGAGCCTCAAGAGTTGAAATGACTTGACTTTAATTGTTGAAGCCAGACGTCTGCATGACTCCACCACCCATGTTCTTTCTATTGTGTAATGTTTTACTAATGAGCTGCTCTGGTCCAACTCCCTGTCAATGCTCTGTCTCTAGATTGTCTACATTACCTTGGAACAAATATTAGAAGCTCTAATGATGCCTTAATGTTTACAATAAAGGAAATAGGCAGGAAAAAATTTGGAGTCTAGGCATAAGCCCTCCTGTGAACAATCATATTTCCTGTGAATAATGCAGGATAGCCAAGAGAATTATATTAACACTGAAAAATGCTGAACTTTTTCCTATGGAATACATTTGTGATGGGCAAGAGAAAAAAGATACACATACAAAAGTCATGAGGGAAGTTGAGTTTTGACTTTTATCTGTTTGAAACAGGTAGTGTTTATTTTTTAAAACTTATTGATAAATTATAGAAATTAATGGAAGAACTTGGAACATTGATATAAAGGCAGAAGTCACCACAGTTTCTGAGGGGAGGGAGAAGGAAGAATAGCTGTAACATGGGACATTTTTGGGACATTAGAATTATTCTGCATGACTTTGTAATGATGGATACAAGGCCATTATACATTTTATCAAAACCTATATAATTTTGCAGTACAAAGTATAAATTATAAGATGAACTACAGACCATGGTTAGTAGCAACACAACAATGTTTATTCATCAATTATAACAAATGTACCACACTAATGAAAGATGTCGTTAATGGAGAAATATGTGGGAGGGAGAGGGGTGAGAAATATGGGAATCCCCTATGTTTTTTACATAACATTTATGTAATTTAAAGCTTATTTAAAAATAATAATAATAATATTTTTTTAAAAAAAGACAATGGAAAAGACCTTCAAATTTCTAAAAGGTTATGACTATCATAATAATATTCTGTCATTCTGTACCAACTATCATTAAAAGATGAATGTAGAATAAAGATATTTTTAGTCATACAAAGATTGAAAAAAAAAAAGAAATACCAAGAGTGAAATATGACCAAGAAAAGAAGAGAAAGATCTATTTCTGTCAGCTAAATTGTGGGTTTCCATGATACTTAATAAATTATCAAAAATATTATGATTATTTCTAAATCTGAACTCCCATTTACTGAAACTGTTAAAAGAAAGTATTATGGCAAAATGCAAGGGCATTTGACTTTCTCACTAAAGTACATGCTGCATATGCCCTCTGCTTAAATTATTACTAAGGATGAATGAATCTGATGAAATGAAAGAAAGATCAAGGAAAGCCTTTTGCTCCAAACTGAAACCTTTGGTTTTTTTAATTGACAAAACCTGAATAATGGTATTTTGAAGAATTAAATGTAGTTTTTATATATACCACTCTGTACATCTTCTTTATTATGCTGGGACTAGAAGCTAAGGTTTCCAAATTCAAAGAGAATATGAAACCTATGATGCTTAAAATGAATAATGTGGGAACTTTAAGGATTGTGATGGCTAGAATTTTAAAAGATGATAGTGTTTTAGTATAGAATAAGAGAATCTAATTAAACTAAGGTCTATCTGTACCTAACGAGCATGAACTGCCTATATTACATTCATCTGTATTTGTAATTTATGTTGATGAATCATTTCAGGAGAAACAATTATGGCATGATACAAGAATACTGATTCTGTAATAGCATGTACGGCACTAGGTCTGCAGAGCATTAATGGGTACATAATTCTTCCTGTCAACTGACTGTGTTCATTGAATGCCTTCTTTGCCTAGAATGTGATCTTGAAAATGAACTATCCATGAATGTGGGTAGTCTACACAAAAAGTTCTGAAGTTGAAGACAAATAGTAAATAAGAAAAGGATGGAAATAGGACAGTATTAGGTAATCTGTTGCTCTCGCCTGATTTTGAAAACTCTTTTGCTAGTAGCACTATCTCAACTTTCAACAATCATGCTGAATGTGTTGTCTAGAAATAAAATGTACAATAACAATATGACTTTTTTTCATGAATAAGACCATCAACTCTAAAGCCCAAGTTATTATTATTGCACTTCCCTTCTTCCCTTATCATCCAATTGCATAGCAAATGCTTATTTCATAGAATAAAATATAACTTCTTTTTAAATCAAAATTTCATACATGCTCTAGATCCTGTCAGCTTGTCTCACTTCATCTCCTACAATTCTTTGCCTCCTCACTATTCCACTGACGCCAGCTTGCTTTCTCATAACCAACAAGAGTAACCTCAACACACTCTCAGTGTCTTTGCACTTCTTGTTTTCTCTGTCTGGAATGTTCTATTCACATGGATGACTTCTTGTTGAGGCCTAAATTCAAATATAACCTTCTCGGAGACATTTCCCCCAAATTCACTATATAAAATAGTCTCTCTCTGCTCCATATTATCACTCTTTGTTACTCTCGTTTGTTTTCATCATAGCAGTGGAGGCAGCCACATAATTTGCAGAGCCCAGTACATATGCAGGCCCTCTTGTTCAAAAAGTATTTAGAATGTCAGAACTGTGAAAGCAGAGCAGCACATGAGCCTTCTAAATGTGAGTCCCTGTGCTACTGCACAAGTGACACGTCCATGAAGCTCGTCCTGAATAGCAGTTATCTCTATCTGAAATTAATCTCTTAAATTATGTTTCTTTACTGTTTCTCCCCAATTAGAACGTTTGCTCTGTAGAGCACAGACTGAAACTGTCACGATCACCCTTACATCCCACATGTTTAGAATAGCCCCTAACATATAGAAAGACAAAATTATGTATTTCTTGAACAAGCAAATGGAAAAGTAAATGAAGGAAATCCTCAATTATTAATTCCATTCAATCTAGCACTTCTCCTAACTTACCACAATTGCTCTTTTAATGATAATCAATAACTTCCTTGTTGTAATATTCCATTTTTCTTTCATTGTTCTTGATCATTCTATAGATCATCCTATGCTAGTAAGAATCCTAGTGCTTGGCATTCACCATTATTTTTTAGACCTGGAGCCTAAAGGAAATTTGGGAAACTTAACAAAATTTGATAGTGAGGTGGCTAATTATTATAGAAAGGCTGCTCCATAAGTTAACTATAAATTGAGAAGTACAAGCATTATGCCATTGTTCCTGTAATAATAGAGTTAATGATGAGTAGGCTATTAAATGACTATGACAAAATTGTAATTGAAAGCATTTGTTACCAAATCAAATAGATTATGGTTAGTTAAGAAGCGTAACTGTTACTAGAATCAAACAGAGTGTTCATTTGTAAAATGGTTATGGATGCTATACTTTTGAATCCAATCAGAAGATAATGAGTCAGGAAAATAAATAATTATTTCTGTACATTAAATAAATCATAGACCTAATTATGGAGAGATTCTTGAAAAGCAGAGAAGTAAGTTTCAGGAATCCTGGATCTCTAACTAACTTACCCTCCTTGCTCATACCAGGGCAGAGTTACTATGCTGTCTTCATCTCAATGGGCATCCAGTTTGATACTAAATTCTAATAACATACCCTTCACAAAAGGGATTTCAACCAAGTGTTTCTTCTCTGAAAAAAAATACTATTAGGGTTGGAGAACTCAAGATGTCTCAGGGAAGTTTTTTTTATTTTTAGAGTCATTGGAAAACCACATTAAAATTTCTTTAAATAATTTTTACCTCTCTTCTGTTTCCCAAATTATAATCCTCAGGTATAGGAGCTGTGTTATGTAGTTCTCTCATTATGACCAAGGAAGAGCATTCTATTGGAAAAACATTGAAGGTAATATGCAAATGAAAATACACCTTCATAAAACATCTATCTAAAATCAACATCAGTTACATGAATAACCAATTCAAACTTACTAGTAATAATTTTGATAATATCAAGTACTGCATATTAATGACACAAAAACCTTATGACATATTGGAAACCAGAATGAATGGCTAAACATTTCAAGAGAAAACTGAATCTGAATGTCCTTACCTGACATTACTTTTCTATTTGTGCCAGTTTAAAAATGAGATAAGAAAATCATCAAATTTAATTTATTAGGCATATATTGTAAATTCATGCTTTGAAAATTTAGTGGTTTGAGACCAAATCCTCTTTAGAAAGAACAGGAAATCTAACACCTTCTTTCAAATGTCTAAATATGTTATTGATTCAACAAAATCTTTGGTGAAACTCTATGATCTTAGTCAAGACTCCCATCATTTCTAATACGTACAGCAGCTCTGTAGTCAGTCCTTTTGCACAGATTTGCTTCTTTTTCTAGTCCCTCCTTTATAACTCTGCCAGGCCAATCAACCTAAATGCAATCAGACTTTAACAATAGCTTAATAACTAAATAATAGCGCTCTGTTACCTACTCAATAAAATCTAAATGCTGCTTGTCTTTCAAAATATTAAGAGCTTTTCTCACTTCACCTGCACAAATCTTACCTCCTCTTTTTATGTCAACTACACTTCTCCACATATTTTATCAGGCCTGCCTCTGTATTCTTCTGTCACCAGGAATAAAATCCACTTTTGATTCCTAAACACATTCTCGTTTTCCTTCAACATCTTTTCTTTTTTTGAAAGGGATTTTTCATATCTAAACTTTAATTTTACTTATTATACCAGTGTTATATTATTTAAAACTTATTTTCTGATTTTAAAAATATTTTTCCCTTTTAAGTAATTTACAAGTTATAACAAACAATGACTTATCCCACAGTGCCTTTCATGCACAAAACTTAGCAAATTGTTCCTACATTGTAAAATTTCTTCTTGCCTTAATAGCTAAGCATGATGTGAAGAACATAGGAATATAACAGAGGAAGATTCTGCAGTGGGATGATGACTGAAGTAGAAGGAAGCCTATGTATAAAATAAGATTTGTGAATGTATTTGTGATAAATTTTTAGACCAAATGCTTAAACAAAAACAGTTACATACAGTACCAAAGATAAACATGTATATAGACAAAAGATAAATGAAGAGAGGAATTTATGTGTTCTTTTTTCTTAAGATCAGAATTATAATAACTGGGTACATAATAATAAAGAATGTTCCCAGTGGAAAGCACAGCTCTACTCCCTTTCTATTGAAAGGTGTATAAAACATAACACCAGGGAAATTAATAATAGGGATGATTAGGGAAGGGAATTCTAATGCTTTGTTTCTATTAAATTCAAATTATAGTTTCTGCTGTAATGCTTAAAGATTAAGCTTTTCTTAGTATTTTTACTGGGAGCAAACTTAACATTTTTTGAAAGTACATATAC
This sequence comes from Cabassous unicinctus, assembly GCA_029593785.1. NCBI lineage: Eukaryota > Metazoa > Chordata > Mammalia > Cingulata > Chlamyphoridae > Cabassous > Cabassous unicinctus. Next base: position 8,834 of record JAQZBX010070449.1, read on the forward strand.
TTTTCTAAAGCTACTGGTCATCATTTGCTTTATAACAACATGAACATCGGTTAAAGGAACTGGGGTGTTTAACATGAAAAGATAAATACAAGGTGGATCATTTGAAAGACTGCTCTATAAAAAAAGAAAATAGAATTGTTAAATTTAGGTCCAAAACATGCAAAGTTCAAATTAAAATGAAAGGCCATTTTTATTATAAAATGTGAGTTTCTAATAATTGGAAATGTCTAAAAATAGAATAGTCTGTGGTATGACATAATGAGTTTCCTGACTCTGAAAAATCTTCAAACAATGACATTTACACTCATAACAAATTGAAACCCAAGACAATCTATGGACAGTGCATCAATGAGTGGTACAGATAATAAGTGGCCAAAGGAGGAAATTATAGGTCTGCATTGATGAATGTAGAAAACATTCATTAGGGCCAGAATTGAACTGAACCTTCCTTCCAAATACTTACTTACAAGACTTAGTGTTTATAGAACATTTATCATATGCCACATTTGTTGAAACTCACAGCTCTTATGGAGAGGAAAAAAGTCAAGGGCGAGAGAGCCCGAAAGAAAGATTGATTTAGCAAACTTCCCAAGAAACTGGGAATTGGCTACTGGTAGTGCAAATTCTTAGCCTGTATGCTAAAATGTTTATTGGACTGTGTGAATAAAATTAGGATAGTAGAGAGGATGTAAAAAAGGTCACAGGTAGCAAAGATCTCAGCATAACAAAAGCAGAGCTCTCCCTTTGAAAAGAATTGAGAAAAATACTTGGAATTTATATTGGAACCAGATTGTCAGTGTAGTGCAAAATGTCCTAGCTCTGCAAATGTCAAAGTTGTTCATTATGCTTAGGAGTTAAGCTGCTCTATTTTGCACAGTGTGAAACTTCTGGAGGTTTTTCAAGAAAAGTGTCATGTGTACTTGTTACCCAACTGGGAATTAACAAAGACCAACATACCATGGGGTAAACAGTGTCTTAGATAAAATAAAATTGCATACCAGTGAACTCAAATGTAAGAAGATAAAACAAGCCCTGCCAACCCCTTAGGCATAGGAACAATAAGAAACCAGTATGAAACAAAAGTAAAGGCAAAATGGGTACTTTTACTTCTGAGTAATAAACTGTGTCCTTGCCCACTGACCCTTTGCCACTTTTACTTTTGCTGGTATTGATTTTCAAGAAGTTTCTTATTCGTGAAGCAGTAAACCCCATTAGTTAATAATTGAGTTCTTTATTAAGAGAGATGGGAATTTAAGTTCTAGTTCTGAGACTTACTATATATGTGACAATAGATAATTTGAGGAATCTCTCTTAATTGTATTCGTGTGTTAAGTTCACATCTCCTAGGTGAGGAAATGCATATGAATTATTTTGCACAGATTCTAATACATAAAAAGTGCTCAAGATACCTTTACCATGCTAACAATAATTGTTGCTTTCTTTCAGTTTTCAATTTTCTTAAGCTCTGCAAATTTCAGGAGATGGCAACTGATCCATGCATGACTTCTGGTGAAAAAGGATAATATGTTGACAAAAAAAAAAAATAATAATCTTTCTACTTGGCTGAATTCTTGTGAATTCTGTGATTTTTGTCACATCCTCCATGGAAATAAGACCAGTGGGGACCTAGATAATTTCTGGAATGTGGATACAATTGGAATAGTTCCAACATTAATTCCTTCATAACTTTCTCCCCCAAAGGGCTCTATGCAACAGTTATTACATCAGTACTATTATAAAATCTGCTAATTCAGAAACATCAGCCCAAGGTTGGGAGTCAGAGTTGCATAGAATTCAGCAGTCTAGACTTCGGTGTTAGAATCTAGACTGACTGTGCTTAAACATTGCTTTTGCCATTTACCAACTCTGTCACTTTGAAGGATATATTTAAACTCTCTAAATCTTAGTGTCTATTTCCAAAAAACAGGGGTACCTACCATAAAAAGTTGCTTTGGAGAGCTAATTAAATGGTATATATAAAGACCCTGTCACTGAATAAGTGTTTTATACATATTAGCTATTAGCCTAGCAGGTGGGACTCTCAAAAAGAACTATCAGCAAGAATAATATCCTAAATATAAAATTTAAGGGAAAGATAGATTTTTCAATGGAATCAAAGAAAGTTATTAGGATTTGGCAGTGATGAAATCCCTCAGTAATTGTTCTAGTAGAAATTTTACTTCACTTATTTATTGACTCATAAAAGCAAATAATTGAGAGAATTGTATTTCTAATCTTTTAGACTAAATTGTTTTTTTTAAACATATACAGGTATTATTCAATTGATTTCATGGTTGCATCTTAAAGAAGAAATTATTGCAACTCAGCTTGTCTCATGAAGAGGTCCAGTAGGAAGCCAATTTATATTTTAGAAGATGTGTCAGTAGGGACTTGAGCCAGATTAGGTTAAGAGGACCCTAAAGGAATTGGAGATGAGTTAATAAGACAAACAATTTTCTGGGTGATTCCTAAGTGAAAGAAACATGAGAAATATTTACCTGGTCTCATTAAAATGGTAACTGCATGAAGGTCAACAACTGTGGAGAATCAGAAGCCCTTAGAATCTGAAGTAGAAATATCTAAAAAACAATATCAAGGAAAGGGTAGCCATGAATTTACCAATGGCTACACTATGTTAATAAAAATTGCATATAATTTAATAAACCTAAAATGAATAAGCCAATCTGGTATGCTGTTTTTGATGAATATGTGATGTGTCAAATATGGGGGAAGTACTATTTGTTTTGCAGCAATCTGACAAAAACTTTAAATTATTTCATTTAAACTTCACTTATACAATGACAATCAAGCTTTGTAAATCACTGCCATATGCAAAAAATAACTGGGTTCAGGGAGACTGTTGTCATATATGAAGTCAATGTGACAGCTGAGAATCAAATCTACTTCTTTCTGAATCAAGGGTAGGACTATTTCAACCAGATCATTGAAAGGTTTGAGAGTAAAATGAGAGGATTACTGACCAAGAGAACTCTGAGAAGTAAGTATGGTTTATTAATATCATACAAATCATTAGTTAAAAATTTTTGTAAACAATTTATTTTCTATATTTCAATCTTAGTAAATGGTACATGGCAAAATGAAATGTCTATGTCCTTTTGAGTGGTAAAAACAAACAACAACAACAACAAAACACATGAGAAAAAAAAGAAATTTAATGGAGAAATTAAATTTAGACTGTGTAATCTCTGTATATATTCCTGCCTGATAGGGGAACTATACACATGAACAAAGAAGAACCAGGAAGGAACAGTGGAAAATTGAAGCTGAGGAAGACTTTAAAACTTGTTGAATTTTGAACATGCTCCCCATCCCACATTGAGATCTATTGGAAGAAAGCGGAAGACTTGCAGTTTCAAGATGTCTGAGCAAAAATACTTCTCAACAAATGGCTGATTATAATATGCAGACCCTGGGACAACCTCTTATAAACCATCATAAAAAGAAAAACAGAAAAACAAAGAGATGATCATAAGCAATAGTCTGAAAAGCATGGGAGAAAGAGTAAATAAATGCAAGTTACTGAAACCTAAAATACAACACTCTTACAGGGAGTAATATCAACAACATGGTGATGTAAGACATATGTTGGAAAAGTATTCTCTCAGAATCAACTAAAAAAGCACAAATCCCACTTGCTTGGATCTCTGGAGAACAATAAAAACTGGCGAAGGATTTCACAAATGCTGAATCAAAGGAAAAGCAAATCAACACCGAAATCAGGTAGGAAATGTGTGTTCTTGACCCCAAGTCTGGACCCCACCCTTTCAGTTGGTCCCACACAACTTGAGAGTCACTGAGGCAGTACAGCTTGGGTCCCTCCTGCCATGGGTGCAGATCATAGAACAACTCATAGGAACTAGTTAGAACCCCAGCCATATCCAGGCACAGGGTCCCAAATCTGCAGAGATACAGGGTGGAAGAAAAGTGGCTGAGGAGTGCCCCATACAAAAGTGACCCCAGGGAAAAAAGACATCAGAGCAGAAATATTGGCAAGAGGTGTGCACATTCAATCGAGACCCTCTTTCCTGTGTCACTTAAATGCAAAATGGACCATTCTGGATTGACCCAAACTGGTTCCATGAGGTGGGGTAACTTAATAGGTAAGAAATTGGGGGCAGAAAAGCCACAGAGAAAAAGAGGGTGTGGCTCAATTACTGTAAGACAGGATACATCCCAGAACTGAAAAAAATGTAATGAAATGGGAACACAGAACAAGGGAGAGAATTTAATAAACTATAGGAGGTGTGGAGAAAATTCTGCACAAAAACAAAAAGGACAGCTCAAGATTCCAGGAAAAATAACAGAGGAAAGGAAGCTTTCTCCTTGAGGTGAAACAATTACATGCAAAAAAGACAATCTTAAAAATTGTCCTGCATATCCAGGACAAAAATCATATACAGAAGAACTGAGAAAATCTGAACAGTTAAACACAGGCTACTCTAAATACCCAGAAAAGTTGGAACAAGAGTCATAAAAGAGCCATAACACAAAGGCAATCAACAATAAAACCCTAGGCAAGATAGATAGGCTAACCTTCAGAGTTAACACATCAAAACAATCAGTTTCACAGACATCAGGAAAAAATTACAAGCCATTATAAGAAAGAGGAAGAAATGGCTCAGTAAAGGGAACAAATTAAAACTTCAAATAAGGCACAGAATTTGTAACAAATAATCAAAGACGTTCAACTTTAAAAAAAAAATCAATTCAAGGAAATGAAGGAAAATATGGATGGAAATAAACTAATGGTGGTTATAGAACTAAAGGGTACAATGAAGACAATATGTGAGCAAAAAAAAAAAAATTTTAAGTTTAAAAAGAAGCGTAACAGAAATTATGGCATGAATCTCAGCAGAGTTGCAGCCAACACCTATTCTCCAGTTCATTGGACCCACCCAGGACAACTAACAAAAGGATGATGATAGACAACAACTATTCCTCTCAAAAACTGAAAGTAACTACAATTGCAAGCAAGAGAGTTCCATCCATCTGTGCTGTGGGATCTAAGCCCCCTTTCAATCAGAAGCAGAGTGGGCATCACCATCCCCAAATCCTCAAGATTGAGGAACAAACAAACATAAGGGAAGAATGCAACTATGGACTAATGTAGATTTATTATTCTAGTAATGGAAGAACTTTTACCATTGATATAAAGACAGTGGTCACCAGAGGTTCTGAGGCGAGGGAGAGGGAAGAATAGCTGTAACATGGGACATTTTTAGGACTTTAGAATTGCTCTGTATTATACTGTAATGATAGATAAAGCTGTTATACATTTTGTCAAAACCTATAAAAGTGCGTGGTACAAAGTGTAAACCATAAGGTAAATTATAGACCATGCTTAGTAGCAATGTTTCAATATGTGTTCATCAATTGTAACAAATGTACCACATTTGTACCAAATGAAAGATGTTGTTAATGGGAGAATGTGTGTGGGGAGGTGGACTATATGCGAATCACCTATATTTCTGATGTAACATTTATGTAATGTAAAACTCCTTTAAAAATAAAGGAAAAAATGAGAAAGAAAAGAAAAAAGAGAAAAAACTAAATACCTAACTGCACACCTAGAGGAACTAGAAAAGGAACAGCAACTTAAAACCAAAGAAAGCAGAAAGAAATAACAAAAATTAGAGAAGAAATAAATTAAATAGAGAATAAAAAACTATAAAGACATTAACAAAATCATTAGTTTGTTCTTTGAAAAGAACAATAAAACTGATGAAACTTTGGTTAACCTGACAAAGAGAAAAAGACAGAAGTCTCAAATAAAATTAAAAATGAGAGGGTATATTACTTCTGACCCTACAGAAATAAAAGGGATCATAAGAGGACACTATGCCAAAAAACTAGACAACCTAGATGAAATGGACAAATTCCTATAACAAACAACACTTACTCTAGAAGTAATAAAAGGTCTCAACAGACCAATTACAAGTAAAGAGATTGAATCAGTTATCAAAACCTCCCAACAAAGAAAAGCCCAGGACCATAAGGTTTCACAGGTGAATTCTACCAAACATTCCAAGAATTAACAACAATTCTGCTCAAACTCTTCCAAAAATTGGAAAGGAGGGAACACTACTTAACTCATTCTATGAAGTCAACATCACCCTAATACCAAAGCAAATAAAGAAACTATAAAAAGTTATAGACCAATTTCTCTCATGAATATGGATGCAAAAATTCCTAATAAAATACTAGGAAATTGAATAACAGCACATTAAAGGAACAACATACCAGAATCAAGTGGGATTTATCCCAAGTACACAAGGGTGGTTCAATAGAAGAAAATCAATTAATGTGATACTTCACATTGTTAAAACAAGGGAGAAAACACATGATCATTTTAATTAATGCAGAACAGGCATTTGACAAAATCCACCATCGCTTCTTGATAGAAACACTTAGAAAAATGGGATAGAAGGACACTTTCTCAACATTATAAAAGGCCTATATGAAAAAGCTCACTGCTAACATATTACTCAATGGTGAAATACTGAAAGCTTTCCCACTATGATCTGGAATAACATCACTGTTATTCAACATTATACCAGAAGTTTTA
>JAQZBX010070450.1:0-15412 GCA_029593785.1 Cabassous unicinctus
GGGGTCCTCTTGATGGGTCTGGGGTCACCTGGTCTGAGTATGATCCCAGAGAGGGACTTGGGCACCTCAGGGCTGAGAGGGTTGCTTTGAGCATTTGTTAGGACAAGCAGAGATGAACTGGGCAGAAGGTGACACCAGGGGGCTGTGTCTGTCACCTACTGGACATGGGAGCCTGGACTGGAGAACCACTGGGGATGAGGACACTCCCATCTAGCTTCTCAACTCTTACCATTTTCTTTGTTCACTTGCTTTTGGGGAGGGGGTGCCAGTTTCCCCCATTTGGATTTTAGCTCCACAAGGGAAGGGATTTTTACTTTTTGTATCCCCAGTGCCTGGGTCAGTTCCTGGCTTGATAAATATTTGTTGAAATATTTAAGGAATGAATGAATGAGGGCAGAGCTCATATCCCTCCTTTTCAACCTAGCACCTAGTTAGCACCTGGCAGACGGCCTGGCAGATTAAAAATTTGTAGAATGAACGAATGACTACACAAATGAATGAAGTTGCCCTCCCATTGCCTTTAGGACCCCCCCCGCCACCATCTCAGTTTCACGTCCCTGCTTTCTGGCCTTGTAGGGTGCATTTGGAGGGCGCCCCAGCTCCCCCACCAGTGTGCTGTTTTAATTGCCTCCCTCCTGCCTGGATGACAAATGCCATGCCCCTCCGCCTTGGGAGCTGTGGCTTTGTGCTGCCAGCTGTGCAGGCTGCCCCAGGAAGCTTTCTCCTCCCGCCCTCAGTGCCACCCCCGCAGTCCCCGAGGGAACTTTTCTGCTCGGCCAGCTGTGCATCTGCCGCACTCCTGGAGACAAGTCCCCACCCAGGCAGACGTGGTCCCCTAGTCCAGGATTCAGTGCTCTCCTACTCGCACAGGGCTAAAAACAGCATTATTTATCCAAGGCAGCTGCACCTGAGGAGGCGAGCCCGCCAGCCAGCATATTTTTAGCAGGTGACAGACTGCACCGGGGAGGCTATAACGGGCTCTGGGCTAAAGGGCAGAGTTTCCAGGCAGATGTGGGGGTGACTGTCCACGGGGCCCCTGCCCTCGGTGTCTGTCTCCAATGCGGGCGGGGCCAGGTGCATGGAGGGAAGACCTCGGGCTCCCCGGGGGTCACAGGAAAGGGCAGCGGAGGCCTTTGTGGCTGTCATCTGCCGTCGTTGCTCACTGCCTGGCCTTTCAGTTTGCAAAAGGCTTCGCCACCCCAGACTGAGGCACTGTCCCCCCACCCGGGGGACCTGGCCAGGCCAGGGTGGTGGAGTCGCCCCGCCTCATCCGGGTGGGGCTGGCGGGTCACCCTTCCCCACCCGGCTACCCTGTGGGGGTCAGGACTGCTGGGTGCCCCCAGGACCCTGCTCCCATTTCTCTCACAGAACCAGGGAACCCGGCTGCCCAGAATAGGGACCCCATTTCCTAGGCTGCCTCATGACCAGGTGTGTGGGATCAGGTGGTGGCCAGTGGGTGTGAGCATTGGCTCTTTCTCTCTTTTCGTTGGCTGGGAGACAATTCAGGCTGCAGGGTAATGAGATAGGAGACTCAGTTTCTTCATCAGTACAATTTATAAAACCCACCTCCTCTGGGTTCTATAAATAGGAATCTTTCCTTTGTCAAATGACAGAAAATCCAAACCATTGGTCAAAGTGAAAAGAGATCTGTTGTTTCAGGTAACTGGAAGTTTCCAGAATGGGGCTGCCACAGTCCTTTAGTAAGGACTAAAGAGAGGACTTTTTTTTTTTTTTAAACAAGGTAAGGATTTCCTCCATGTCAAGGTTCCAACGTATTCTCTCTGTTTTCTGTGGCCCCTCCAGGTGAAAGACGGTACATTGATGAATACAGGCTCAACCCTGGCAAAGCTCAAGGGAAAAACCATATTGGTGGGAAGATGTATAGACATCTTCACAGCCTTCTGAAAGCTCACGGGAAGCAGGAAACACTCCCCTGTGTTTATCCAGGGCTGAGGGACCAGCCTGCCTTACATGTGCTGTTGTTTTTCCTAGTAAATTTGTTCAGGTGACAAACATTTCTGTCTTGAAAGGACCATGGAATCTCATGGTAATCTGGGCATCAGCTGGGAAGATTTGCTCAAAACTGCATCCCACACCTGGTATCTGGGGACGTCCAATGCCATCATTAAGATTTCTGCAATTCAGGGGAGCTGACATTTCTCCTGCGCAACTTAGCTGTCGTTTCTGGCCTCTGCTGAGCTCTTTGTCTCCGCTCTGCACCTTGTAGCTATTCTAGCTTCTGCAGGAGTCCATCCATCAAAGCATGGCATATGACACCATCTCTTTGCTCCCCAAATTCCACATCCAGATGACTTTGCAGTAACTCAAGGAGGGTATTATATTGACACTGTGGTCCCTTGTCCATTTCCGCCAACTCTGAGCATCAGGGTGTATTGCTTAGCAACCCTGCAATCCCTTCTACCTGCCCCCTCTTAGCTCTTGCTTAGCAGTCTTCTCCCACTCTTGAGACCTCACCAGTCACATGGGAGTGGCTTGTCAAGTTTTCTCTGAGCTATGAAAGTTCTTCTCTGAAGAGGAACTCTGATTCCATCTGGTAAAAAAAATGTTTCCTCGCCATCTCTACACTCGTAATAATTATAGCGCCCACTCACTTTCTATGCCAGGCATTGGGCCTGTGCCTTTGACATTATCTCATTGCTATACATGAGGGCCCATGAGGTGGGGCCTGTTTTCCCATTTTTCACATCAGGAAGTAGGTGGGGAGCTGGCATTCACTCTGTGCTGTCTCACCTTGGAGCCCAAGCTCCCAACTACTGGCCACCCTTTATCCAGTTTAAGTCATCTACAGGCCACCGTCTAATATCCACATATAGGTATCGGCAAACTTCATCTGTAAAGGGCAGAGTAAATATCTTAGACTTTGTGGGGCTGATGGTGTTTGATGCAGCTGCTCACCTGCGCTGATGTGGTGTGAAAGCAGGTACAGGCCAGGTAGTCTATAGAGGACTGAGCCTGGCAGTGCTCCACCAAGACTTAATTCACAAAGGCGGCAGTCGGCCTGCACACCATAGTTTGTGACCCCAGATTTACCCAATATTTCTCTATAAATAAACTTACAATTGTTTTCACTGAGAAACATTCATTAGAAGAGGAAACTATATTACCAGCGTAAGTGGAAAACCAGCATCTCTCCCTGCGAAAGATGGTAACCATGGAAATAAAAACAAGAAAACTAAACAGAGGCACTGCATTCTGCACTAAGCCTGGGGCCTGCACTTTCTTTGTTCAAGAGGAAGATTAGCAAGATTTACAGAGGTGTTCAAGGCACGTTAACACTAAATCAAGATGTTTTCTTCGAGGTAATTGGAAGAACTGAAAAAGAATCGGGATAAGATTCAATATTACTTAAACCTATGTCTGTTTGTCTTAGAAAACGATCTCATACACTGATTTGTGAAGCCCAGAAGTAGGAGAAGGGGGCTGGGAAGGGTGTGGGAAAGCATTGCACCCACGCTGGGGCAGTGAGCTGGGGACCCCATGCAGGCATGGGGGAGGGGGGTGGCTCCCTGAGAGCTCGTGGCGCCGCCATGTTCCTGGCAGAGGCTGGGCCTGCAGGTGGAAGTCAGCTCTGCTCAGAGGGCAGGCTAAGGGGGTTTTCAAGTTGGTTGGTGCCCAAGCAACAAAAACTGCAACATCAAGAAATCAATAACCTCGACTTCCCTTCATCATAGTTCCCTTTTTTCTCATTCTAACCCTCTTCCACCTTTTCCATCTCCCTCTCTCACATTCTCTCCGTATCTATATATTCACACACAAACATACACACAAATAAGTTCTGCCTGTTGAATAAAACCATATTTTGGTTATCTTTTATTTCTGGCAACAGCTTCCTTGTCCTCCCCTGTGAACAGCCAAGCAGAGAATTAATTTAGACTCTGCAATGCCGCGGCCCCTCTCATTAAATTACTCCTGCTATCTCTTGGAAGCCCTGGTACCTTAGTTTAATGATCTCTTGCTCTTTATATCCTTGAAAAATGCCTCGTGGGTCTCATGGCTTGGGCGATCTTAATTATATTGGCAGCTTTACGTTTCCTTATCATAGTTACACACTCCAAACCTTACCCTCATCACCTCCACATCCTCTCTGCTCAGAGCTTCCCGACTTTCTGCGACTCTTTCCTTATCTCTCAGCTCTGTCTGCGCTCCTTTTCCACTGACATTACCAGGTTTTCTACATCTACTAAAAGCCCGACTGCACTCAGCCAGACTTCATTTAAACTGAAATATGCTGATCCTTACACCCTTATCAAAAGCTTCTGCTTGACGCTTTCCATCTGGTGTGGGTTGCAGAAAGGACTGTGGACTTCCATGCAGTGAGGGTACTGGCTACACAGTCATTTAATTCACCAAGACAGACGTGGGAGAAAGGGGTGTTATTTTCATAATACGGGCCCCCGATGAAGTGTGGTGGAGATGGGGGCTGCACACTTCCCCTCAGTGGGTTAGTAAGTAAATTGAAGGATGGAGTTTAAATCTTTACACACTGATGAAACTCTGTATGAAAAATTCCACACGATCCAATCATGTGAGTGTTGCCTCTGCAACACATTTCCTTTTTGTTTTTCCAAATCTTTGGTCCCCACAGATTGAATCTGCAGGAAAATTAGGTCTGGGGAAGGGCAGAGCTCTGGGACATCTTGGGTGTCAACCTTTGGCAGTGTCCCACCTCATCAGGCCTGGTGCAAGGGGCTGGGAGAAAAGACGGAGTCTGCCCTTGCAAGTCTCAGCGGAGGAGGATGAGACATTTCTAGATCTCTGCAGGTGATAAGTACGTGGGCTCAGGCACAGCATATTTGGTGCAGGCACTTACATCTTGAGGAGGAGGAGTGCTAAGTGAAGGTTGGATGCCATCCCTTTGTTTAAATAAAGTATTTCTTGAGACCCTGCCACGAGCCAAGCTTTGCTCTGGTCTCTGGAGATGCAACAGGGAAAAAACAATGTTCCTACCCTCAGAGAGTTTATACTCTAGTGGAGGAGCTAGACAAAAATAATAGTAATTATAAAGCAAATACATGATATATTTCATTGCTTTTTTTAAAAAAAAAAGCATGTTTTTTTTTTCACATTTTAATAGCTCTAAAATTGGATGTGCCTTATTAGTGATGTGTGGTAGTTCAATTACCAGTGCTTTCTGTGATGTGTAAAATTAATAGTGCATCTTATAGCTGATGGCATTTTAGATATGATGGTATTTCAGGTAATAATAATGGCTGTGAAGAGAAAAAAAAATCTTGAGTTTATCAGTCAGGGAACAGATGGCTGGGAACAAATGACCCCTTCAAAAGAGTGACTGAGAAGAGTTCAATGAAGAGACAGTTAACAGATGGGAAAGACTTCTGGAAGCCAGCCAGGGCGTTGCAGCTGCCAGGGTCCAGTCCCAGCCACCTGAGGCCTGAAAGGGCAAGAGGAGGGCGCATTCTTAAAAAAGTGTTGAGCGGAATCCACAGCAGAGGGTCCCCCGACCGGAGCTGTGAGCTTGGAGCGATGCAGCCCCTGCAGGAACCTTCGCCCGGCAGTGTCGAGTGCAGGAAATAGACATGTTGGACGTGTTTCCCACCGGCCGATCTTCAGCCAGTCCTTCCCATCAGCCAGATTCCGAAGGACCTTGGGTAAGGCAGTCCCTAGAGGCCAGGCTTTGGGGGTACAAAGTAGGGTAAGAAGCGTGGAGAGCAGACCCGGAGAGGCAGACAAAAAGTAACCACCACACAGGACTGGGAGAGTGGCAGGAGGTGACTAGGAATGAGGGGTTTCCTGGGATGCAAGACTTCTACTGCTAACACCAGGAGCGTCCTGGGCTAACGAGGAGGGTTCACCCTAATAGACAGCGTGGGGTCGGGGGCGCCAGGAAAGGCCGAGCTGCGCAGCCATGACGCGTAGCCACGGAGCCACGGCTGGAGGACGAGCGCGCGCGGGCCCGGGACGTCGGGAGGAGCGCGCCCCCGGCTGAGGGGTGCGCGCGGGGGGGCGCAGGCAGGAAGATTGGGGTGGGGTGGGCTGGGGTCGGGTGGAGGCGGAGAGGGCGCTCCCGGCTGAGGGGCGCGCGGCGAGGCGGGAGGGTGCCGGGCCGCGCGCCGGGCTCTGTCCACGGCAGGAGCTTGGATTTGACTCGAGTGTGATGGGCGCCGTGGCGGTTGTGAGCAGCGGAGGCACTGATCCTTTTAGGCTTTACAGGATTCCTGGGGCGGCCGCTTGGAAAAGAACTGTAGGGGGCACGAGAGCAACCCAGAAAGCAGTCAGGAGGCGCTGGATAGTCCAGGCAGAGAAGATGGCGGCGCAGGGTGGCAGCTGTGGAGGTGGGGAGACGCCGTGGGACCCAGGAAGTATATGGAAAGTGGAGCTGGAAGGATTTGAATATGTCATGAGGAGGGAGGGGAGTGGTGAGCAGATCCGAGGTCATCGTACATCGTTCCTGTGGAGATATGCTCAAAACATTAGAATTTATTAACTATAATGAACTTAGAATTAGGGGTATGTTGGTGGATTCTGTAAGCTCCCAGGAGTTCTAATGGTGGAGGACAAACTCAGAGCATGACCCACACCCATCTGATGTTCACCCCTGGACTCATAAATGTGCTTTAATGTCCAACGGGTATCATTGACCTCATCCCAGGGCTATTTACATGTTGGGAGAGGTTTGCGCTATTTGGTGCAAACCCAGACTGTCAGTGTCAGCAGGGAAACAGGATGTTGACGCTGGAAGATGGCCATTCCTAGTGAAATGACCAAAGGAGATACTCAAGCATCCCCGCAATGGAGGGAAGCAAGTCTAGTGCCCCACCAGCTCCCCCGGCCTGGGTGTGGTTTGGCACCCAGACCTCTGTTCTAGTCTGTTGGTTCACTGGGGACACAGCGCTGCGCTGGGCAGATTTGCTCAGGTGAGCCTGTCCAGGTGAGGAGGTGCCGAGCAGCCCAGAGGAGAGAGGCCAGGGAGAACTCCAGAGAAGAGCTGCCTGGTGAGCTGAGCTGAGCAGGGAAGTGGTAGGGCAAGGAATGGGATCCCAGGAGGAGAGGAAGGGAGGTGCAAAGGTGCGGCCAGCAGCCAGGCCAGCGAGGCTGGAGGCACTTGATCTCAGACAATGATCCAGGGAGTCCTGAGGGTCTAGAGCCATTGGTATGCGTCAAGGTCTTTGGCTGCCCAGACACCTAACTCAATGCGAATGGGGATTTAGGGACAGCTCTATGGGTTTGCTCAGGGCACAGGGCAGGCTGAGGACAAGAGTGGAGTGCACACGGCCAGGGCCAGCCAGGAAGGCTCGGCAGCAGGAAGTGCTGCAGCGTGGTCCAGGCGCTCCTCTGGAATCCACTCCTCCGCCATCTCCAGGCTTCATTCTTGAAGGGTAAAAGAGTCACAGCACCCCTGCACCCCTAATGTTGCACATGAGGAGCTGGAGGTTCATGGTCATTGGACATGTCCAATGTCACGTGGCCACAGGGTGGCACAGGGAGAGCAAGTCTCTAACCCCCCAGGCTTATGAGTTTCCTACTATAACAGAGTTTCTCAAACCTCAGACATTCCCAAGCTACCTTTTGATTTTTATCATGTAACGCTTCTTCTATTATTAACATTTTTCTTTTAAGTCAATTTACTTAAACTTTTTATTCATCCTAGGCAATAGTATCAATGAAGTCATGAAGTTAATGTGCTACTTTTTTGTCTACTACACATCAAATAGTCTAATACTATTAAAACAAACAATGATTAAGTGTACCAAATCATCTTTACTGGTATTTTTCCCACAGTTTAGGAAATCCTGTACTATAACTAAGCAGTTTTTCTATTTGGAGGATGAGGCAGATTGGTTATTTGCAAACTTCTTAGCCCAAAACTCTTGCTGTTAAAGAGATTCTTATGCAGAGCCGTAATATGCAAAACCAAAAAAAGGCTTGGAGTAGAAGTTGGGGGGAGAGTAGTCTAGCCCACCCAACTCTTTCCCTGGCCTCATGGTAGACCTCAAGACACCTCCTTGGACCCAGGCCTTAATATAGCTCCCGGTTTGGTGATGTTGGTGGCAAACACAAACTGCAGACTCTAATGGCTGTAGGCGCAGGAGGGCAGATGAGTGAAGTGGGCCTGAGCTAAGGAAAACAGCCACTCAAGGCTGCGGGCAAGTGTGTGATGAGCACGGTGGACGGGCCATTGGCATCCCTCCTGCCTCCTCATCTGCCAGGCTTCTTGGGCTGCAGAGGCCCCCAACAAAGCCTGCATCTCCCAGGCTCCTTTGGATGGTGAAGGTCAGATGGGAGCCGTCTTCTGCCGCTAATGCTGGGACCCTAATGCACGTCATTAGGATGATGGAAAGCTCTGGAAGTGATTTTGGCAGCCTTAAAATGCACTTCAATCCCAGATGCCAGCGAGAGTGTTACTGAGATGTTCCCAGCACAGGGATGAAAGTTGAGTTGTTTTATGTCAGTAACACATGTGATCATGCCTGAGGAACCCGGGGCTGATGGACCTAAGTCCATCAGTGCGTTAGGGAGCTGTGGGGTCAGGGACACTCAGGCCCTGCGGCTGGAGGGGCAGGGTGCTGGCCCCCTTCTCTCGTCAGGAAGGCCTCCCGGGACAGGATGCCCCCTCTGCACAGTCCCCAGGGGTCTGGGGCCAAGGAGCTCTGCAAAGGGGGCAGCGAGGTCACAGCAGCCGGCTGCAGGCCGCGCCACGAGGAGGCGGGACTTCCTCTCAGCGCCTTTGTCAGACGTGCCGCAGTGCACTCCTTTTTAGCCTGTGGAGGACGCATGGCTTCATTGCTCGTGGCTCTCAGCAATCAGTCTCGGAGTTCCGGCCAAAGCGAGCGCTTTCCCCTACGTTGCATCTTCGGTCCTGTAATTCATCATGTTTAATCATTCGTTCACCCCGGACTCCGCCGTCGGGGAGAAGCAGCTGGTTACTGACTGGGGAGAGGGACTGTTCATAGAAGAGTAAGGGCTGGGGCGGGAGGTCGAGGATCAAGGTGGGATGGGCACAGCTTGAAGCTTCAACAAAGGCAAGAAGACAATCAATAGAGGGAAACAACAGAAAAAACTCTTGTGGGATCTCAAAGCTCTGCTTGCCAAGGAAATCTCTCATGGGAAGGGAATAAGGGGAACCTGATAGAGGAAGACACTTAATGCTAAAAAGAAAAGGAGAAACGGCCAGAGCCTCTGCCAAGAGTGTCAAAGAATTTAATTCAAGATGAAATGTGTTCTTGTTTGTGTACAATTAATTTTCCTCCCAAATGAAGGGTTTTGTGTATCACGCAAGTGTTTCAATAGCAACTGTGTAATTAAGGTAGCATGTGCCTCTTTGTTTTGCAAAGCAGGCTGTTTGTGTTAGCATGTTGGGGAAGCATACATTACTTGGATTGGTTCCTGGGTCCAAGGAGAAAAAAACAGAGTCAAAGAAAGCACCTTCAAATAAAGACTTGCCTCCCACGAGGATGATACCATCGGGAAAATGTGAGCAGGACCTTCTCAGTGACTGCAGGGGCCACAGGAACCTGGATTTGGTTATGGGGTGCTGTGAAGAGGACAATGGAGATGGCACCTTGGGATGGTAGGACGTGAGGTCATAACTCAAATCCTACAGGGGCCAGGTAGGAGGTATATTTGAAGGAGGCAGATTTGAGTGTATTTTTTCAACACAAATGTATTTTGTTTGCAAAATAAATAACATTGGGAATTGTTTCATTTCCACAAAGAAATATGTGCTCTCATTTTGCTCAAAGCATGTGGTTTTAATAGAGAGATGGGAAGAAAGATTTGTTTTTAATGTAGAAACTGCACCCCAGCAGTCTGAGAGATGATAAATAGCAATGAGTGCCAGTGTCATTGTTGAGGGACAATGGAGAGTGCTGGAGACTGTGGCAAGTTGGTGATCACTGCCCACTGCAAAGGGCACAGCCGTGATTTAGCTCAGGTCATGTGTTGCCTGCTGAATGGTAGGTTCAGTTTGCCATGTGTTTGATTTTCCAGAAGAAGCTGGAGATCTAGATGAAATGTTCTCATTTTTAATGTTGAAATACAAACTTCAAAGTCTGTACAGACCAGCATGTTTTGGGCTAGTCACACCTTGTCTCCTGGCTGGATGTAGCTTCTGATCCATTATTTTGCATCTCGTGTAGACCATTGAACTGTACACTTTGGTAGCAAAATCTGCTTCTGACTTCTGTGAATGTTTCATTTCATCATCTGGGACTCAATTTTTCCTTCCACAAAATCAGCTTCTATTTATGCCATGTTTTATTTTTTAAGACCTAAAAGCTACTTATTTATCCTCCACTGAGCATGGTTTGCATGGATAATGTTCAGGAAGGCCTGGTCTCCACAGCCCCAAGTCAGAATGTCTGGAGGTCTTCACCCAGGGTCTTTGGGCTCTGGGGTTTGTTAGGGTTTAGCTTTGGCTGCCCGGATAGAGACAGTGGCTTAGGCAAGATGGTCATTTTTTCTCAGCCGTGTAAACGTCGAGCTCCACGAAGCTCTCAGCGGCCCAGTCTCCCTCTCCATCCTGCTCCACGGTGCCTCGGCTATTGAGCTCATCCATGTGGTCCGGATGCTGCAGCCCTGTCTGCATTTCAGCCAATGAGGAGGGAGAAAGGAGAGGAGCAGGGCACAGCCTTGCCGGGCACCCCTCACCTCTACTCCCCTCCTGGCAGCCCTTATGTGGCCTCATCTAGCTGCAAGGGAGGCTGGAAGCTGTAGTCCTCATTCTCGGCTGTCATGGGCCAGCTGGACCCCTGGGGTTCTGTTACTGAAGGGTATGGAGGGGGCAGCGAGTCTCTACAAACAGATAAGAAGTTGACAAATTCTGAGGAAAACGAGCAAATAGAAGAATCCCATTTTCTCAACTGGGGTTCTCAATTAGCTTTTGTTTTACTCCTGATGAAGGGAAATTATTTACTTTTGAAGTTTCAACAACTTTTTAAGCAAAAAGGTTTTTCAAACGAATGCCTCAATATTGTGTACCAAACCTCAGTAACTTCTTTTTTTCCCCTTCATAATTTTGACCATATTTATGTATCAACTTCACTAGTATTCACTTTATATTTATTTTAAAAAGATTCAGCACTTTTTTTCCAAATGAATTTATTTAAAAGGGAATTTTTGCTGAACAATAATGAAAATATCTAAATTTGGGGGATACAGCTAAAGTAGTGCCTAGAAGAAATTCATAGCTTTAAATGCATGTATTAAGAAGAAATATATGGTTAAGTCTTATGCTTGCCAGATTCCTCTGTTGTAAAGGATCCCTCTTTGTAATTACTAAGTTACATGTGGGGTGATATTTTGGGACTCTGTGGATATCCTCTTTCCCCAAATCTTTTCTCCAATGGTTTTGGCATCCGTCAACTATCTTCATGTGAATCACTTGTTACATTTTCTATTTCTGTCATTCCTTATACATTTATCAGCTGCCATTCTTCTGTAAAGAACTGTCCCCACCCCCAATCAGCTTATTTTTAGAATCACTATGAACTCATAGATTCTTTTTCTTATCCATTGTGTTCACATCTCTTTTCATAAATCTTTAATCCTCAAGTATTCCTGCATTTGGTCAGTGGAAACCCCTTTACCATGGCATCTTTTCCTTTTGACACTTTCCCATCATCCTTCGAGCATTTCCTGGCTTTCTGGTAGGAGACAACTGGTTGGAATCTTCAAAAAGGACAATATCTGTGAGATGAAATGGTATGCACACTGTTCTGCATGAAAGGAATGCAATAATCATGACAACCAAATGCAATATATGGTCCCTGACCAAGACTTGGAATTAAAAAACAAAAAGCTCTAAATTTGGACTGTATATTAGGTTACATAAAATGCCTGGGGTGTGAAAATGGTATTAAGATTATGTAGGAAAATGTCTCTTTCCTTAGGAGATACAAGCTGAAGTGTTCAGGGGTGAAATTTCATGGTCTCTGCACGATGCTTCCAAATGGTTTATCCAGAAATAGGCTCACGTGAATCCTCCCCACCGCCCCCCACGTGGCTTGGGGTTGCCTGCTGGTGAAGGAGGTGGGTGTTCACTGTTCTAGTCTCTGAACTTTTCTATAGGTTTAACATTTTTCTAAATAAGTTGGGAAAAATAAAACAGAAAAAAATTTAAAATAGCCAGAAGGGACAGGTGTTCTGGTCCGGATCAAGGGCAGCTGGACTTTTCCAGCCCTACCCTGTGAAACATGTCCTATTGCAGCCACTTGTGCTATGAGGTGAGGAACTGGCCAATTATTATTATTACTTTTTAATTTCAAAGGATAAAATCTAGACAGATTTTAAGAACTATAGTCTTTTTTTATTCAAGAGAAAGAGATCATGAGGACCAGAGGGCAGGCAGGAATTTGATTAATGCATTCTCGCCAGGCACTGTGGTAGGTATTTGCTCCTACACTAGTTATCTGATTCCAGCAACACCCTTTAAAGGTCAAGGAAATCAAGGCTTAGAGAGGTCACAAACCTGTTCCTAGTAAAAACTGGTCATTTTGGGTAATGATGCCCAGTAAAAAAATATGATCAAATAAGTTCCTCATAAATAGAGAATGACCCAAAGCTACTTGAACACAGAGAATTTTAAAAGCCTGACCAGAATCCATCTGTTTTAAAAGTTTAAAAATTTTTATTTTTATTTATTTATTTAGCAGGGAGAATTTGGTCCTTGGTGCTAAATCGTTGCTAGAGACCCTCTGGGCCGCTCACTGAGCAGAACCTTGGCCCCAAGGGTGAGCCTTGGAAGGCAGGTGACGTCCCATTTTGTGGTTCAGCTCCCAGGACACGGCCCTGGCAGGGACCTTCCCTACCAGGTGGTTCCAGCGCTTTGCTTCACAGCTGAGCACAGGAGCCCCTGGGAAGTGGCGTGCTGGGGAGAGCTGGGAGCAGAAGTCAAAGCTGGTCTGGGCGCAGCTTCCCAGCCCCTAGCCAGTGCTCCACAGGGATCAGAGCTCCATGGGCAGACACTAAGGGGCTTCTTCCTAAATCTGAAAAAGTTCCTAAGGAAGAATCAAGTGAGACAGGAAGATTTCAGCCTTATACTATATTACAATGCTAGCGGCCAGCATGTGAAAATTAGGGTATTTTATTTGGGGTGAATGGATGGATTATATATTCCACCCTTCCCCAACCCCCACCCAGCCATGACATCTGCAGATGTGGAAGGAAAGGACACGTTTGCCAACTTAAATGGCATTCAGTGAAGATGCTTTCTGATTGCACTTTAGTAGAGATAGAAGCAAATTAGCCAATTAAGGCAGTTCCACTAACTACATTTCACATTCAGGCAATTTGCTGTTTACTTCCCACATGGACAAAGAAACTAAAAAAGGAACTAAATCAACATCTTGGGATGAAAAATATCCTTGATGAATTAGAATTAAATATTTCTCGATTATTTAAAGCATCTGAAATGATTCCCAGGCCCAGGTTGAAAAGTCAACAGCCCCAACCTAACCAAAGTTTCCACCATTTGTTCAAGAAAATATTTTTTCAGGACCTAGGATGTATCACTCAGGTTGCCAGGTCCCATAATAAAAAGGTGGGAAAAGCAGAAAGAAGGAGGATAATCAAATAATCAGACCAATGTAACAAGTGTGATCCCTTTTCTGTCCACATTTCCTGGGGTGAAAACTCCAGGCACTGGTGGTGGTGGTGTGGGGAGGGGGGAATTGAAGGGGTAAAGGGGGAAAGTGTTGGCTTAGTCTCTCTGCTGACAGAGGCGTGATTATGCGCAGCTTGTGAGAGAGGGCGCGTTCCCATACACAGAGCTTGGTTGACAAGTGACCAGACCGGAGAATCCCCCCTCCCCCAGCCCCCCATTCCCCTCCTGGTTCTCTGCCACATGAGGACACCGCCTGGGCTGGGACGCAGTGCTTGAACCTGAGTGAGTTGTTTGTCTCTTCTTCTGTCTGTGTGTGCTTGGCCTGCAAAGGGTAGGCTATTGAAGTACAAACGGGACCACCCCCTTTCCTTCTCTGAAAGTGCCTTTGGCTGGAGTCTGTGTGAGACCCCTGGACTGCCTGGTGTCCAATGGTTCTGGAGGCAAATAGTTTCAGCACCAGGGACAATTCCCGGAACATAGTAAGTGCTCAGTAAATATCTGGGATTGACTTCATGGATGTAGTAGAACAAAACCAAGAGCTGCTGCCAGCAGGCTGGAGCCCAGGGGTCTCAGGGCTCAGGAACACCTTCCAGGGATGTGGGTGAAGGGGAGAGGCCGGGGGCTGGACAGGGGAGTGGCTGGCAGGAGCCCCACATTTGTGGGTGGGTGGACTGCAGTGGCCTGCTGGTAAACCAGCTCTTCAGAGAAAACCAAAAGCCCTGGTTCACAGCAGTTGCCCCTTCCTCTGGTGTAAACTCTCCCCCATGGCTGATTTCAAGCTACCAGCAAAGGTTCACCAGCAGTCACCAACATTCCTGAACGTTTCACTGTGGGCCCTTGGAGCTGGTCCCGGCCTCTGCACTCCCCTGGGTGTGAGTGACCAGGCTGGACCCAGTGGGGGTCTCAGTGGGAGGAGCTGGGACTGTGCAGAGCTCGTGCATCCTGCCATGCAGCGGGGACATCACTGACCATGAGGTTCTGCAGATTCAGGCTGATTAACTCCAAAGAGACACACTGGCAGGGGAGAAGAGAGGCAGGATCTTCCAAAGGGAACCAGGACCTGGGGGACTAGAGAGGCCCCTGGGGAGCCCGAGACGCCCTCGAGGCTTTTGTGGAAATGGCCCTCCTGGGATCAGGCTGCAGAAGTCAAGCTTAGGGGGAAGGGTGGCGTAAGGCACAGCTACACTTTTACAGAAAATTATGGAAAATACTAATATTAACTCTTTGGTTACTCTAAGAATTCGAGCACACTCACCACTGTTTCCTGAATGTTAAATATGAGATGACACCTTTTCTCACGAATTTTAGTTTCACTCTTTAGATAAAGCCCTAATTAAACCTTTTGTTCGGAAGAGGTGGCAAGTTACCAGGCAGAAGGTGCCTAGACAGAAGATGGGGCAGGGGCTGGGGAACAGCAGGGAAGGGGCTCCAGGGCTAGATGACCTGGGATCAAATCCCGACAACGCCAGTTACTCGCTGGGCAGCCTTTCTGTACCTCCGTGTGCTCGTCTGTAAAATGGGAATAACAGTTGTACCTCCCTGCTGGGGAGAACACGATTTGATACGTTGAAGTCCTGGGAAGAGCACCTGCCTAGAGTGAGTCCATGTAAATGTTTCTTAGATAAACCACGAAACCTTGGTGTGCGATGCTGGTACCTAATTTAGGTGGATTTATCTCAAATGCCCCTTTTACCTGGGTGACTGGTCCTCAGATAACAAAGAACCTGGTGCAATCACATGTGGTCACTGCTGGGAAGGAAAGGCGCGGTGGCGCTGTGAGAGGGCTGCGGGGACCTGACCTGGGCTCTGCGCTGGGCTAGGGGAGGTGAG
>JAQZBX010070451.1:0-15415 GCA_029593785.1 Cabassous unicinctus
CATTGCCACTAAGTGTGGATTATAGTTTACATTATACTTTAAACTCTTTCCCACACAATTTTTAAGTTATGACAAGATATATAATGGCCTGTATCTGTCATTGCAATGTCATTCAGGATAATTCCAATGTCCCTAAAATGCCTCCACATTGCACCTATTTTTCTCCCTTCCCTCCCTTCAGAACCTCTGGTGACCATGACCGCCACATCAATGATAAAATTCTTCCATTGCTAGAATCACAATGCTGTACTAGAAAA
Organism: Cabassous unicinctus; assembly: GCA_029593785.1. Lineage (NCBI taxonomy): Eukaryota > Metazoa > Chordata > Mammalia > Cingulata > Chlamyphoridae > Cabassous > Cabassous unicinctus. The sequence goes on from JAQZBX010070451.1 coordinate 258, forward strand.
ACAATTAGTCAACTCTAGTCCATCGTTCATTCCTAAATCCTGAGAATTGTGGGATAGTAATTCCCATTCTGCCTTTAATTGAGAGGTGCCTTAGATCCCATGGGGCATGGGAATATCTTCCTTGCAGATGTAGACTCTCTCTGTTCCTTGGGATGGTCATTGCCTATCATCATTTTCTTGTTAGGTGTCCTGTGTGTGTCCATGGAACTGGAGAGTAGGTGTTGAAACTGTTGAGACTCTGTTCTAACTGGCATATGGAAATCCCAGAGATTTAAATCTCCTGGACATAAACCTATCAACTCTAGTACTAACTGTAGGCTCAAATAATAGGAGCAGAAGAGCCATGTGTAGGGAAATCCCAACTGAGTCCAATTCTGTAACACTGGGGAGCATAAATTCCAAAGCATGGCACACTGAGAGGGTAGCAAAATCCTGAGCTGTCAGCCCTGCCTATAGCTTCTAGAGTCTCCAGAGCCTTCAAGAGTCTCACAATTTGAGGCAATATTTCCTGTGGTAGTCAATGTGATCCTGCTGAAACATGCATAAGTGTAACCTCTGGAATGACCTCACTGACTTACTTTGAAATCTTTCAGCCATATAAACTCATTTGTTTTTAATTTTCTTCCCTTTAGTCCAAGAACTTTTTGAAGTTGCATTGCTAGTTGGTGCTGGGTAGTAATCCCTCAGTGCTAGGGAAGCTGAACCCCAGGTAACAAATGTATTATCTGCATGTAAAATGTTATTAAAAGGGGAAAGGGGAAAAGGGGGAGGCTGTTGTGTATATGGGACTCCCCTCTACTCTGTACGTGACTTTTCTGTAATCTAAAGCGTCTTTGAAGATAAAATGAAAAAAGTCACAGAGGGAATAAATGGAAGAAAAGTTCGCTGTACAAACAAGACAACAGATGTTTCAGGGATGAAAGAACTAATGCTGTAATTTATATTATATTATTTTTAATTATTTTTATTACTTAAATTTTCTTTTAATTTTTTGTATTTTTTGTCATTATTAAAACTATCATTACTATTTCATTTTCTTACCAATTTAATTCAGTTATTTTGTTGGCTTCATTTTTCTAAAAAGTTTTGGATCACAGAAGGGTTGCAATAGTGACAGGGCAAGATCACTGTGCAGTGTCAGTGATAGGGAATACATGGAAGGAATTTCATATGTGGCATTCTTATAAGGCATATGAAAGAGTTCAAATGTTCATGGGGTAATGTAAAGGTGGGTGGAGATCCAAACAATAACTGAAAGCATATCGAAATCCCATCCTGGTGAGCTCTGCCATGTTCTCTAATGGTACAGCAAGAATCCACTGAGTACTGGGGCAGTGACTAGTGAAGGAGGATGGACCATTGATAGACCCTTTATATTGTTGATTTTACTTATAAACCTTTTGTTTTGAAATTAAATCTCAACCTAGTAATATAGGTTGTTGAAAATTTACCTCCAGAGGGCTTCCTTATTTCTCAAATTTTGCCTTTCTCTAAGCCAAACTCAGCATATAAATGCATTACCCTCACCCCTGCATATGATTGTTTTTAACTCTGTGTGCATATCTTTGTGTATGTCTGTGTGTCTCTCTTTGTCTTTTTGTGTTTCTTTGCATGTATGTCTGTGTGTGTCTCTTTAACTGGGTATATGTGTATTTGGTGGATTGCTCAGTCACCAGAGCATGGGTATTTTAGTTCATAATTCTAATATGTATCTTCTATAATTCAGAGTTTGAACAAACACTGCCTATGAAAACAGGAGTGGTTCCCTTTCATTTCTGTTCGACATTTTGTTATTGCTAATATCATTAATCAACTTGCCTAGGTTATGGTGCTTGCACAAGCAAACTCTGATCTCATTGTTAAGGTAAGGTTATTTTGTAGATGGATTGAAATCATTAGTCAGTTGATTGCATCTAAGGTTGATTGCAATTACAATGAAAAAAGGAGATTGCTCATTAAAGAGGGGACTCTTCTTAACCAATCAGACGTGGCCTTCAATGGAAAGCTGAGAATTTCAGCAGACAAAAAGAAAAATTTCTAAGAATGGAATTTCAGCAGTTGTAAAGAAGAATTTCTATCATCATTTCAGACAGAGAGCTTCTCCTGGGGATCTGAATTCACCTTAATCAAGTTTATAACTTGTGACCTACCCTATGGAATTCAGTCTTGACAATCCCAATATTTGTATAATCCAAGTTGAATAATAAATACAATTCTGTTTTTCAGGGGAATCCTAATACAGATTTGATACCAGGAGTGCATTTTAAGGAACGTTATTTTAAGGATGATATTTCTGCATGTGTTCTGGGGGTTTTCAAATGGTTCTCTCATCTGATTAGATTTAGCAGGTGTAATTACTCTATTACAGTGATAAGGAAGATGCTAATAGTTCATAGCATGAAATCACAAGAGAGATTCACAAAATATCACCACTTGAAAATGCTACTCAAATGCAAATGAGAGGCAAGGTAATTTCTGATATTTTAACTCACTTTTATGAAGTTAAAAATTTATGAAGCTAAAAGTTATAAGGCTTTTTGTTACTTGATAAAATTCATAAAAATTGAATGCAGGCCTTCAAATTTGCAGATCAAGCACCACCTGAAGAACATGAAATTTGCTATGTGTGCTCTGAAGGAAACTCAGATTTTTGCTGCATGCTCTAGATATCTGAAATCTAGCTGCATAGTCTCATTGGGTGAGTAGTAAATTACATTGTTAATTCAGTAACCAATATTCAGAATGTCTGCTATTAAAGTAAGGGCATTCTTCAGGAAGTAATGGGATCCTGGAGATTGGAATGGGGCCAAATGGGTGATAGAGATCATGGTGCGGACATTGAAATACTATATTTTGCTGTTTCCTTGCCAGGTAAACCTGTCCTGCTCTGCCCTGAGGAATCAGCCACCTTACCTCCAGTCTACCTTGGGCTGTCCTACTTCCAGCTGAAGAGATTAACCCTGTTTCACTAGATGTAACTTTAATTGAATGCCCTGAAGTAGTGGGCTTTCAAGATACTACTAATTTCTCTCACGTCCCATTGACATCAAATCTCTTTTTTACCAGAAAAAGAACTACCATGAAGTCCCAACAAGATCTAAAAGTTGAGTTAAAAAGAAAGACCCATGGGTAGATGTACCGCACTCTAAAAGGACTGCCTGAATATTCCAGTGTAGAGACAGAATTCAGGGGAATATATATGGGAATGGATTTGAAAGATGTGGGATAATGTTGGGAGGAACAAAAAGTTGGATCAGGCTGAATAAATTGATATGGGCCCAATAAGCAGAGATTATGGATTCAACCATGTAACTCAAGAGGTTAGAAAGGCTGTATCAGTTTTTTGGATGTTTGGATGAACCATGGAGAAAACAGGGGCCTTCATTAAGTAACATTGAAATTCCAGAACTGTTCAGTTATAATGCAGATGATGGGAACCAAAGGCTTAGAGAGATTGGACTGCTGGAGTGGATTTATCATTTAAGACCTTCTCACTGATGCAAGGAATATTCAGAGGACACACCTTTCACCACAATTTTGAGGAATAAGTTGTGAGAAAATCTCCATCATCCTTAAACTTGAAATAACCTGTGGCAATTTTCTTCTGTATATCAGAAATAAGTGTGGGATCTGCTATCACAGAACTTGGAAAAACAATGGGGAAGATTGGATTCTGAGTCACAAAAGCCATGTGGCAGCACTTAATTGCCAAATACAAGGTGGGTGTGGCCAACCTAATGCACAAGAAAAGTAAGAGCTGAAATCAGAATGGTCTGACTCACTGACATATGGCATTGCCTGGTTGATTATCGGGTACCTTGAAGTGAAATAGATAAGCAGTCTACTACATTCTGATGTGATATCTATAAGGAGAAGTTTGTAGGTAAAGAGAATAAAAGCCTTGAACTATATACACACCCAAAATCATGGCCTTCAATCAGTTCCCAAGTGTGGGACAGTTTACAGACCTAGAATACATTGAAACAAGGGAAGACCAGGAAGCATGGAGAAGGGGCTTGCTATATTCCAAAAAATTTCATTCCAGCATTTCTCAAATAGACAAAAAACCTTTTACCTAACTGATTTCTGTCTTGGGGATACAGAAATATTTGGACATTTAGGGTTTAGTAGATGCTGGATCTGAAATGACATGAAATCCATGAGACCCAAAACAGCAATAATGTAGGGGCTAATGGATGTCAGTCAGTCAAGGTAGTTTTAGCTCATGTTTATCTCTACAGTGATTCCAGAGGGTTAATAATTCCATTCTGTGGTTATGTCCCCAGTTCCAGAGCCTATAATTGAAAAAGACATACTCAGCAACTGACAGAAACCCCACATTGGTTCCCTGTACTGTGGAGTTAGGTCTATTATAATAGGAAAGGCCAGGTGGAAGCCACTAGAGCTGCCTCTAACCAGCAAAAGAGTGAAATAAAAGAAATAGTGGAATCCTAGAGGGATTGCAGAGATTAGTGCCACCATCAAGGATTTGAAGGATGCAGCGGTAGGGATTCCCACCATATCCCCTGCAAGTCTCCTATTTGGTCTATGCAGAAAACAGATGGAACTTGGAGGATGACAGTGGACTACCATAAAATTAACCATGTGCTGACTCCAATTGAAGCTGTTGTTCCACATGTGGTATCACTTCTTGAACAAATTTATGCATCGCTGATACCAGGTGTGGCAGGCTGAATTTTGTACCCAGGAAAAACATGTCCTTAAACTTAATCTATGGGTGCAAGTGTGAACCATAGTAAATAGGACCATTGGATGATATTTTTTAAGAAAATATGCAGCCAACTGAATTAGGATGAATCTTAATCCAATTATTGGTGGCCTTATAAAGAAGGTCACAGAGAGAACATAACAGGAAAAAGAGCTGGAAGGAAAAGAAATCTGGAAGAGAAAAGAGATGGCATCACATTTGAGAGAAAAGCTGAGGACCCAGTGACCACTGGCAATCAGCCCCAGAATTCCACAGTCTTCAAAGATAAACTGTTGTCTTGCTGACACACTGATTTGGACTTCTAGACACAAAAGTGTGAAAATAAATTCCCAATTGTTTAAACAAAATCATTGTGTGGTATTTGTTTTAGCAGCTGTGAAACTAACACAAATGGTATGAAACTATTGGTCTAGCAAATGCTGTTTAATTGATATTTGTTAGTAAAGATAACCACAGACAGTTTGCTTTAACCTGGCAAGGCCAGAAAGAAATTCACCCACACTGTCTTACCTAGGGGCGTATCAACTCCCCAGGCCTATGTCGTAATCTAGTCCAAGGAAATTTGGCTGTTTCTCCCTTCCACAAAACTTCACACTGGTTCATTCTATTGATGACATTATGTTTATTGGACCTGGTGAGCAAGAAGTGGCAACTACTCTGGAATTGCTGGCATGGCATTTGCATATCAGAACCTGGCATAAAAATCAATAAAAATTCATGGACCTAACACCACTGTGAAATTTGTCAGTGTCCAGTGCTGCACAGCATGTTGAGATATCCCTTCCAAAGTGAACAATAAGGTGCAGTGTCTGTCTTCTCCTACAGCCAAAAAAATTGACAAAACACCTGTTTGTCCTCCTTGGATATAATATATTCCTCATTTATGTGTGTTATTCCAGCCCATTTATAGTGACCTGAAAAGTTGCTAGTTTTGAGTGATGACTTGGAAAGAGGAGGGTTTTTATTGTTTCAGAATGCCAAGCAAGCTGCTCTGCCACTTGGAAAATATGTTTCAATGGTACTGAAAATTTCAGTGGTGAATAGAGAGGCATTTGGAATCTTTGATCCAACCCTATGGTAGAATCAAAATACAGGCCACAAGGAATTTGAATAAAATTCATGTTATCCTCTAGATAACTACTTTCATTTTGAGAATCTCACTTTACCTTACTACTGGTTCTTATTAGAGGAAGACCACGTTCTTAATCATGGACTACAACTAACCAGGATACCCATTTGAGCAGGATATTTTTTGATCCAAAAAATTTGGTTGTGCACAGCAGCACTCCATCACAAAATGGAACTGTTGTATATGAGATTTTGCTCATGCCGACCCTGAGGGCACAAGTAAGTTGCAGGAGGATGTGACCCAAATGCCAATATACTCCACTTCTGCCTCATTGCCTTCTGTTTCCCAGGCAGCAGCTTAAGTTTCACGGGGAGTTTCCTATGACCAATTGTCTGAAAAAGGAAAATTTAGGTCTTGTTTTGAGAAGGTTCTGCATGATACAGAGGTACCACCTGTAAGTGGACAGCTGAAGCACTACTGATCCTTGCTAGACCATCCCTGAAAGGCTGTGGTAAAGGGAAATCCTGCCAGTGGGAAGAACTTCATCCAGTGCACCTGGTTATTAATTTTGCTTGGAAGGAGAAATGGCCAGTCATGTATACTTATGCCTGGGATGTGGCCAGTGATTTGACTGGATGATCAGGAATTTAGAAGGAACATGTTTGGAAAATTGGTGACAAAGAGTTTGGTGAAGTTGTGGCTAGAACTTTCTTAATGGGTGAAAAACAAGAAGGTATTTACGTTCCAGATGAATGCTTATCAGAGGTTCACATTAGCAGAGAAGAATTTTAATCACCAGTGAACAGGAGGATTTGTTCTGTCATTTCCCAATGGGCTTATGAACAAAGTGGCCATGGTGGTAGGGAATGAAGTTATGCATGGACTCTGCAAAATGAACTTCAACTCATCAAAGCTGACCTGACTAGAGTCATTGCTTAGTGTCCAATCTGCCAACATCAGAGACCAATACTTTGTCCCTAATACGTCACCATATCTTTTGGTGATCAGCCTGTTAGCTGGTGGCAGATTGTGTACATTAGATCACTTTCTTAATGGAAGGGGCAATGTTTTGTTGTTGTTTTTTTTTCCATAGAGGAATAGATAGGTACTCTGGATGTGAATTTACTTCCTTGCATGAAATTCTTCTGTGAAACTACCATTTGTGGCTTCCAGAATGCCTTATCCACCATTCTCATATTATGCTCAGCATTGCTTCTGATGAAGGAATCCACTTCACAACAAATGAAATGTGGGAACTGGCACATGATCAGGGAATTCACTGTTCTTATCAAGTTATCCATCATGCTGAGGCAACTGGATTGATAGAATGGTGGAAAAGCCTTTGGAAGACTCAATTATTCTAGTAGCTGAGTGGCAATATCCTACAATTCTGGGCAATATTCTCCAAGAAGGTCTAAATAAGCATTGATTCTAAGGTGCTCTTTCCCCCATAGGCAGGTTCTTGGTTCCAGGAAATAAGGTATGTAAATGGGATTTGCAACACATGTTATATTACCCCTGTTGATTCATTGGAAAAGTTTTGCTTCATATATCTTCAACATTATGCTCTGCTGGTATAGAGGTCTCATTTCCAAAAGGAAGAGTGCTCCCACTAGGATACCCAATAATGTTTCCACTGAAATAGAAGATAAGATTGCCAATGGACCACTTTGGGCACTTCATGTCTCTGAATCAATAGGCAAAAATGAGTTACTGTACTGGCTGCAGTGAATGATCCTGATTACATGGCATTTCTCTTTTTTTTTTATTGCATATTTATTTATTTATTTATTTTTATTTATTTTTTTATTGTTCATAAAAATCAAGATTTTTCACAGTACATACCAATATTTGTAAAATGAGATATAAATATATATGCATATATGTGTATTTTCTTACATAAATGTTATTTTATATATATATATTTTTTAAAGGTGTTTAGATTACCTAATTATTACTCAGAAATTACAAGGATTCCCATGTTCCCCACCTCCCACTAATACTATTAATACATGCCATATGATTAAAGTCAATGGAAAACTGCAACAACCCAATTAATAATCCAGCTCTGTCAAGATTGAAGAACTGGATTACTAAACCAGGAAAATAGCCATAACCAGGTGAAGTGCTTGCTGAGGATACAGTGAATATGGAATAGGTAGAAAAAGGAGTTTTTACGTATAATGTAGGACCACATAACCAGTTGCAGAAGTGAGGAGTTATTTCTTCCTTGTTTTGTAATGTTTGTATATACAAATAAAGTAAATATCTTTGTTATTTCTCTTCCTTATCCTTATATCATAATAAGTAAATTGTATCAATTTTATGTTATATTGAATAAGTTTCAGGATATAAAATATAACAGTTAATATTACCTAAGTTCTTGCATCCTCTTCTGGGGACAGTGGAAATGCTTTCCAGTAGTAGAAAGACAGTTGAATTATGTTAGGTGAAAGTATGTCTATGATATTGACATTTGGAAATTAAATACCATTTAAGGAGATGTGTGTAGGTTATAAGTTTATTAAGTGAGGATTGTGATGGTTAATTTCATGTATCAGTTTCTCTGGCTTATGCTGTCCAGTTGTTTGTTCAAGCAAGCTTTGGCTTGATTGTTACTGTGAGGGTATTTCTTAGATGAACATAAATCATTAGTCAGTTGATTCCATCTAAGGCTGAATTCATCTGCAGTCAACAACGGAGATTGCCTTCAGCTATGACAGGCGTCATCTTTTCCAATCAGGGGAACCTTAAAGGGAATGCAGAGGGTTTCCTTGGTCACAAAATAGGAATATCTATCTCTGCTTCTATCATCCATCTAATCCTGAGGATATCATCATCACATTCATTGGAATCTCCAGTGTGAAACTTCTATGGGTGATGTCATCATTACCTTCATGGAGTTTTTCACTTGAATGCCCTGCAGAATTTGGATGCACCAATTCTCATGATCTCTTTAGTCTAATCCTATTATAAATATCTTAATATTTACATATGTATATATATTCATGTATATATTATCTATCTATCTATCTATCATCTATCTATCTATCTATCTATCTATCTATCTATCTATCTATCTATCTATCTATCTATTTCCTGCTAGTTTCATTACTCTGGAGAACACTGACTAATACACATTTGCAAGCAACTTAATAAAGTGCAAGAATTGTAACATGGACATAATAAGGTGCTCCCTGTGTCTTGAAGTTTCATCATCGTGGAGCCTCCTTATTCTTAAAGTTCTCTAACAACACCTCTCATCTTTCTCACTTTTACACATCCCCTGCCACCCTGCCTTCCTTGTTGACCCTGAACATCCAATAAAGCTCTTTCCTTAGGGCTTTTGCCTTGGACAATCCCTCTTCTGGTCATAAATATCTGGTATCCTTTTCACTCATGCCTTCTGCTTTGAGGACTTTTCAAATGTTTCCGCATTGGCCACTCTTGCTTTACTATTGAGCACACCTTCTGAAGCACTCAATTTTCCTTGCAGTAAATTCATTTCAGCAATGATCTCCATGAGATATGTTATATGGGTATGGTTTAATTTTCTTATTTTCTTTCTCTATCATCAGATGTCAGGTAACTTGTTTTCAGTGCATTATTCCCATTGTTTAGTCTATGCCTGCAGCATAGCTGGACTGCATAAATATTGCACAAATTAATGAATAAATTTCCATAGAAACCTTGCAATGTCTGACAAAATGGGGAATATTTTGAAAGTAGGGGAGCAATTGCTAATCAAAGACAGCATTCTTCATTTAGATTTGATAAACAAATCCAGAATTTAATTTCCAGGCTCCAAATACAACTTATAGATAGAGTAGTAATGGTTGTTTGTTTGGAAATTAGTCATGTTCTTTCTCTCTTTCTGTTAATCCCATCAAGCACATGTAACCAGGAATTAATACAGGAATTTCAGAATTTCTTCTTTGGGGATTTTCAGAGGAACCAGAATTGAAGTCCTTCCTCTTTGGACTCTTTCTGCCCATGTACCTTACCACCGTCTCTGGGAACCTGCTCATCATCCTGGCCACCATCACTGACTGCCACCTTCACACACCCATGTACTTCTTCCTTTCCAACCTGTCCTTTATAAACATCTGTTTGACCACCACCACCATGCCAAAGATGCTGATAAACTTACAGCCACAGATCAGTCATAAGCTATGCAGCCTGTCTCACCCAGATGTACTTTTACATCCTCTTTGTAGGGTTAAATAACTTCATCCTCGCTGTGATGAACTATGATCACTTTGTGGCCATCTGTCACCCCTTAAACTACACGGCCATCATGAACACCCAGCTCTGTAGACTGCTAGTTCTAGGATTCTAGACCAGGAGTGCACTGCATTCCTTGTTACAAAGTTTAATGGTGTTGTGCCTGTTCTTTTGTAAACACTTGGAAATCCCCCACGTTTTCTGCGAACTTGATCAGATGATCCAACTTTACTGTTCTGACACCTTCCTCAGTGAAACAGTGATGTATTTTGCAGCTTGGCTGCTTTGTTTTGGTCCCTTCATTTGTATCATTTACTCATATTTCAAGATTTTTTCCTATGTACACACAATCTCATCAGCTCAAGGGAAGTATAAGGCATTTTCCACCTGTGCATCTCACTTATCAGTGGTCTCCTTACTACGGTACTAAGTGTGTATCTTAGTTTCAGTGGCTCACCAAATGCACACTTAAGTGTAACAGCTTTGGTGATGTACACAATGGTCTCACCCAACTTGAACTCCTTCATATGCATTCTGAAGAATAAAGAAATGATGAGATCTCTGAAAAGATTTTTTGGGAAGGTAGTCATCAAATTGTCATTTTTTCTGGAGTAAATGAAATGCCCATGATTTCAGAGTTTAAAGACTGAGAACCAGAAATTGTGATCCTCTGATTATTTCATGAACCAGAAACCTGCCCTAAATTCAGATATGATTTTGAATCTGATGGAAAAAAAAATGTTAAATCATACACACTACTACTATAGTGAATAATTGTTTTTTAAACTTTATTTTTAAAGAAGTTTTAGATTACAGAAACGTTAAATATAAAATATAGGGAATCAGAGGCTACTATTCACCTCTGGGTGTGGGATGGGATTTTGGTATCCATTCCAGAGCTCAGTGCTCTCCCCCCACCAAAAAAAAAATGATAAAGGAAACATGAAAAAATAACATTTTGGGAATTTGAGTAAAAGATAAAGAAGTTCTTTGCAATATTCTAAGTTGGAAATTATTTCAAAATTTAAAAATTGCAAAAACATTTAAATATTATTTAATAACTCATTAAAATTAAGACAATATATTACACCCTTTCTCCTTCTCACATTTTCCCCTATTAATAACCTCTTTCATTAGTGTGGTACATTTGTTACAATTGATAAAGAAATATTGAAGCAGTGCTAATAATCATTGTCTATAGATCACAACATGCTTAAACTTTGCACTGTACAATTTTATATGCTTTGACAAAATGTATAATGGTCTATATGTGTCATTGCAATATCATATGGAACAATTCCAGTGTCCCCAAAATGCCCTAACTTCTTCATATTCTTCCCTCTCCTTCCCCTCAGAACTTGCAGTCACCACTAAAAGAATTGTGCTTGATGATTAACATCTACTCATTGAAGCAATAAATCTTAGGAATCCTATGCAATGCGGTATATACTTTGGGATGCAGGACTGGGTTGCACATTCTGCCCTATTTTATTTTACAAAATATGTGACATTTTCCATTTCTTTAAGCAAAATGCCTGCCATTTCTACACATTTTGTATACATTACAAGATATATGAGTGAAAAATCTATATGTTTACCAATTCATCTGATGTATCTCCTTACTCTTTCTTCACATTAAAATTTACTTTTAACCAAAAATGTTACTCACACAAAAGAGTATACTATAATTATTCAGCTTGCACAATTTTTACAAAATAAATACCTCTATAAAACCAGAGCCTTAGAATCTCCCAGATGTCGGATTTTATCTAGACAACTTCCCCATTTTGGAAAACCACTCTCCTAACTCTAATTTATAGGTTAATTTTTGTTATTTGTGTAATTAATATTAACCAGTTTTAATGTATATATTATTTTTGTAGGCTTTTTCCCAGACACTATCCATATTTTTGAAAATGGCTATAGAAAAGTCATGGTCATTTGTTCATTGTAATCCTTTGTGTTACTGTATTTTAGTTTATGTATCCTACTTTACTGTTGCTGAGAACTTGTTTAGTTTCCATTTGGGCACTCTCATCAATAATTTTCCTGCCAACATCATGGATTATGTCTTCTCTTAATGCCTGTGTGTGATGGGAGAGAGTGGGGAGGCTGGCTCTTAATGGCAAAATTATGATAAACACTGCAATGCCTGGAGGGCCCAGCAGATGAGGAAAGGACTCTGTATGACTCAAGTTTCCCAAGAGAAACAGAACCAACATGTTTTAAGGTACAGAGCACTCCAGAAAGCCCAAAGGATAAAGTATCAATCCACAGAAGACATAATTTCAAATCTAATGAAGATTACCCTGGTGAATTTCAGCCTTGTGTCAGACATGGGGTGCCTGTATTCCTTCCAATTTCTCACTTACGGTATTGAAATGTTTTCTTTAAACAAAATAAATCTCTGCTTTATTTTGGAAGCAAATCATGTTTCCTAGATTCAACAGGTCCACAGATGGAAAGGAATTTTCCTAGAGGAGAGAGAACACCAATATCTTATTTTGTGAATAGTTTGGGATATGGTGTTGGGATAAATGTATTTTGCATGAAGGAAAAACATCTTTTTGGAGGTCCAGAGGGCCAACCATATGAGAACAAATTATGTACACCCTCTAAAGACATGTATTTGAATGTAACACTTGTTCCTTTGAACATGAATCCACTTGTAAATAGGACCCTTACCAGTTAATATGTGGACTTATTTGTGAGTAGAATCTTATAAGATCCTATCTGGATAAGTCCCAGCAGACTCAGTGTGATTGTTTATTCATATTAGTGGAGGCACTATAAAAAGCCAGAAGTGAGAGGAACACACAGAAGGAGGAAATCAATTACACCACCTTGTGATAGGAAACTGCCACAAACAAAGTTACTGAAGCTAAAAGAAAAATGGCCTCTCCCACTCCTTGATTTAGGACTTTTGGCATAAACCCCTGAGCCAAAAAATTCTCATTGTTTAAACCAACCCAGCATGTGCTGTTTGCCATAGCAACATGAAAAACTAAGACATAATTTGTGGCATTGACTTTGTGAATAAGCCAAGAACAGAAAAGTAGTAGAAATAGGATGGAATATAGTGAATGAAGAAATTCTACCCAGAGCTGGAGATGAAAATGTCAGAAGATATTAGTAATGGGCTACTCTGGTCTGTGCCTTCCTTTGTCTTCTGAAAATTATTTGTCAACAAAGTCTTCTCTCTGTCCATAACTAGTATTTCCCAACCCTCCTTCCATTATTTTATTATAAGGAGACTTTTTAAAAATTATAAATAATAAACATCCTCTCCAGATACAAAGTTCAATTACTGTGATCTTTATATGGTTATCAATTATTGTAATGTCTGAGAATTTTTGTTCACTCACGAAACCGCTTCTTGCTCTTAACCTCCCTTGCCGCTGAATAATTCTGATCTTATTTACACCTGGGTCCATTAAACCACTGGCTTCTAAGCCCCACTGTGCAAATAAATCACCAATCAATCCTGTAAAATACAGATTTCAACTAACCAAGTGTGGGACTGGGTCCTAGAGTCTTTTTTTCCTTTGAGGTCTCAGGAGAGGCTGGTGCAGCTGGTTCATGGTCACACATCAAGGTTGGTTGTGGGCTTTGTTTCCATAACATTCATAGTCTAATGGAGGGGTTCTTGTCCTGTTGGTACCATGATAGCTTGTGAACAAATAAATTAGTCTTAGGCTGAGGTCCATCAGGCAAGATGACCACACCCCATTATCCATCACATACATGGACTTAATCTGTATATAGATGATGATCTTGGTGGAAATGGATGCTTGTCAGAGCTCAGATTCCTGACTGTCCCCAAGTATATTTTGTCTTTTAGATGAAGAAGCTTCTCTAACCTAATAGTCCTCATATCTGCATATAAATATATTTCAGTTCAGTTTTTGCTCCAATATGGCAGAGTTTTGGATGTTTGCTCTCCTCTGTATATCTACAACTTTGTTATGGCATTTCTTCATCTGCATTAGTTATCAAAAGATAAAGTGCAAATCATTGTTATGATTATTAAAAAATAACGTGGATTCAAATCATTTTAACCCCATGCAGCCTTTTTATTAGTGAGCTATTTTAAAAATCTGAAATGTATCAGAACAGTGCATTTATTATATTTGATTAGGGTTGACACTCAACTGCATGTAAAGGGTGAATATAAAGAAATGGTAAAGATTTTGGGGGGATTAATTATCCATCCATCACAGGTGTAAAATTAGGGAGTCCAGGGCTGTTATGGTACCTGAATGACATTGTTAAGAGTTACATCTTCTTATGGTTTATTCAACATGTGTTTCTTTTCATCCTCATGGTCACAGAGGAGTTACTGCACCTCCTGACACTTAATCCACTTTCTAGTGAGAAAGACTGGGAACATGTTGAGAAAGAACATATTGGTTCTTTTTCAAAATTCCCCTTTGTAAAGTATAACATGTATATGGAAAGTGCATTACTATAAGTTCAATAAATTAAAAGAAATTAATTTAGTCCATGTAACCAGAACCCAGACCAAGAAACAGAACAGAACATGGCCAGCAAGTGAGTTTCTCTTTGCCCAGTTACTGTCATCGCTTTCAACCTTAGGCAATCCAGGATTCAGAATAGTAACACCAGGTTATATTTGTGTTCTGAACTTTATATAAATGTAATCTTATAATATATATTCTTATTTCTATGGCTTATTTGCTGAACATTATATTTGTGATTCTGTCTTTTTCTCTGTTTTTAAATTGAAGAATACACATCTTTTCCTAATAACTCATATACCAGACTGCAGGTTACATCCCTTGTCCAAAAATGTGGTAGATAATATGTTATGGAAAATAATGCGCTTCCAATGATGCCCATGTAATAATTCCTGGAACCTCAGAATATGTTATTATATGTGACAAAGATGAATTAAGTTAGCAGATCGCAATAATGTAATCAGATGAGCATTAGATTTGAAGATTATTCTGCATTATTAGGCTGAGGCAAAATGTGAAAGAGGAAGCAGAAAAGTGAGTATCAGAGTGATGACATGTGAGAAGGCTCAATGTTTATTGCTGGTATTGAAGATGGCAGAGGATCATGAGACATGAAATGTGGGCAGCCTCTAGGAAGATGACAAACTCAGGAAAAAAA